>CM041778.1:147912376-148046127 GCA_023374045.1 Limonium bicolor
GGGAAAGTGTTGTGAACTTGAGAGTGACTACTGAAGGTGGAAAAAGAGGTGGGATTCAGTGGGCGCTATTCTCTTTTTGTAAAGAGAATGAGAATGGAAACTCCCTCCAAAAAAAATGAAGTTTAAAGAGAAGTTCTACGAGATGAAACTGGAGTGATGGTTAAGGAATTTGTATATGGTAGGTCGTCGTTCCATCAATCACGGGCATGAAAGGCAGAAAAAGGGGGATTTGGGTATAGTTGACCTTTTTGTCCTTGTGTGGACACTTGGAAGTTGGATTGCTTATTCCATCCTAGCTTGTACTTAAGTAAAGGGGCGCTTAAAATAACAGACCTCGCCCTTTACTAAGCAATAATATATTTTGCAAGACCCCCTTTGCACCAAATCCAATTTAAATCAAATCAAAGCTTCCTCATACTTGGGCTGAAATTAAAGTGGTCAAATACAGAAAGGGTAATCTATATTCAAAGTTTTCCATCTACCATCGTTGAGATCCACCAAATGTGGTAGTTGTTAAAGAAAAACCTTCTTCTTTTCGATTGCCTTGATTTGAGGGTATAAAAAGTAGAAGAAATCTTTGATTTGCTCCCATTAGGTCGACATCATGGGAAGAAAGTCATGACTTTGTTGTAAGAAATCTGACTCGGAGATCTCTTCCAGGTATAGAGTACAGTACTATAGTTAATTTAAGCTATAGTAAGTTGCCTTGCATTCAGTTCACTTATGCACTTCTATGAAGCTGCGGTACTGTACATACACCGGAGCACGTGGGTCGAACCACTTCTGAATTGGCATTCAATATCTCTTCTCTCCAAGATAAAGACCTCGTTATGAAATTGATAGGGTTTTATTCAAAAAAAAAAAAAGAAAAAAAAAAGAAAAAAAAAGAAATTGATAGGGTAGATACAGAGGAAGATCAGGGAATTGTTGGTTTAAAACTAATGAACCCTGATTGCACCTTATGGGGTATCGTGCCTCATCACTCCACCCAGCTATGTACCTACTTGCATTATTATATATGGCGATTGTGTTATCCCCTACTGGTGTTCAGAATTGGGCAAATGAAAAACTGCAGGACAACTAACGATGAATGGGTTCAGTCTGAAATTAGCTGGACAAAAATATTCAAAGGCAAAATACTTCAAATTTAGATATTTATTCTGTGAGAGGAGAATTCTAAACAATAGTTTCAAATTTGACTTAAACACTCAAGTATATCTAGAAACTCAGCAACTGATGGAAATCTAGAGAAAATAAGTCTCCCTTTGACAAAATATCTCCGTAAAATATACATACATTTAAGTATTGAATCCAAACAAATTTGATATGACAAAAATGTAAGAATTCATAATTGGGATTGTAAAATGTAAGAGACAGAGAGGAAAAACGAAGCTAAGTATATTTCATTAATTGGAAGTATGTGTACAATGTACAACATTTGGTTTTATATGAAAGGTCAGAGAGACCGGAAGAGTGATGAAGAGAAAGAAATGAAATTACATATCTGCGCATTAAGGGCTGCTCCTAGGTACAGACTACAAAGTAAAATTACATGAAAGTATAATCCTAGATACAACCTAATGTAACAGCAGTAATATAAAAGTAATGTAGATATCAATGTCTCAACACACCCCCTCAAGATTGTACTCATCTTAATGAGTGATGTCTTGTAACAGATAGAGACCGACTTGTTGAAGAATCTCCTTCTAAATCTTACCTGGCAGTGTCTTTGTTAAAAAATCTGTGATCTGGTTATTAGTAGAAACATGATGTACAACAATCAAACCTGCTTGGATCATCCGCCTTACTAAATGAATATCAACATCTATATGTTTAGTTCTTTGGTGAGCAACGGGAATTTTTGCAATGTATATTGCTGACTTGTTGTCGCATTTCAAAGGAATGGGGTTAATGTTATGAACACCTAATTGATTAAGCAGTCTACTCAGCCAGGTCAGCTCAGCTGTTACTACTTTCATGGCTCCATACTCTGCTTCAGTAGAGGATAATGATACACTTCCTTTTTTTTATATAGATTTCTAAGATATAGGGGAACCACCAAGGAAGATATAGTAACCTGATATGGATCTTCTAGTTATTGGACAGCTAGCCCAGTCACTATCACATAGGCAGTTAATGAATAATCTGCTTTATTGTTCATAAGAATTCCATAATTCACAATTCCTTTAATGTATTTTAGTGTGTGGACAGCAGCAGACATATGAATATCTGTTGGCTGTTGAAGGAAGTAACTCAGTAGTTGGGCCGTGAAAGCTAGATTAGGACGGGTATGGGTAAGGAAATTAATCTTACCAACTAGGCTTCTATAGTCAGTAGGATTTTCTAAAGGTTTTCCCTCATTAGGTTTCAGTTTCAAGCCTAACTGCAATGATGCAGCAGTATGTTTGGAATGGAAAACATCATAATCGTGTAAGAGTTCTAAACTAAATTTCCTCTGAGATATTATCATGCCGTTTTCATGGTGAAGGAACTCCATGCCAAGGAAAAAATTCAGATCTCCTTAGTCTTTAATACATAACTCTTTATCTAGCTGAGCTTTAACCATGTTTATTTCATTGAGGTCATCACCTGTCAACAACAGATCATCTACATAAACAACCAAGAATGTATTTTTGTTGTTTGATTTTTTAAAGAACAAGGAGTGGTCATTTTCAGATTGATGGTATCCTATAAACATAAGAAAGTCACTGAGTTTGGCAAACCATTGCCTTGAGGTCTATTTGAGGCCATGCAATGATTTTCTTAGTCTACAAGCATTTACTCTTTCATCTGTTTTCAGGCCTTTAGGAAGTTGCATATAGATTTCCTCATGAAGATCGCCATGAATAAAAGCATTATTCACATCAAGTTGACTCAAAACCACCATTTTTTGACTGAGATGGCAATTAAGGTTCTGATTGTGGCCATTCTTACTACAGGGGAGAAGGTTTCGGTATAATCAAGGCCATATCTTTGGTTAAGACCTTTAGCTACAAGCCTTGCTTTATACCTCTCTATGGAACCATTAGCTTTCAACTTGATTTTGTATACCCATCTACATCCTATGGCCTTTCTGTTTTTAGGTAGTTTGACCAGATCCCAAGTGTTGTTTTTTATAAGGGCAGAAAGTTCTTTATTCATGGTTTTAGTCCAATGATCACTGAGGCAGGCTTGCTCATATGTTTTTGGTTATTGGAATTGGAGAAGTCTGTTGATGTTGTCTTTGTTTTTTTATTGTAGAGAAGGAGAAAGAAGCAGAGGGGATTTCATCAGTAAGAGAGAAGATTTCTGTGTCAGAATAGTGTGTGCTTTGATTGTTTTATCTGAGAATTCTTTCAGAGATGATTTCAGAAAAAACATCATGATCAACAACATTTGTGTAAGCATAATAATCTTTCAAGTGGGTTGGAGTATGTTTTATGCGAGTGGATCTCCTTAATCATGTTTCTTCAATGTTTGGGTTCTCATCAGATAAATTTTCATATTCTTGCGAGGCTTGTTTATGAAGTGAGGATAGAGAAGAACATTCAGAAGCTTGCTTATGAAGAGAAGGCAAAGAATCAGTCTGAATTTGGTTTGGTGTTGTGGTTTCAATATTGCTATGTTTTTGAGTTAGATCATCTATTGTTGTTTCTGTTATATAATTTCTGGTTTGATCAGGTATTAAGATGTTCATCTGTGTTTTCATCTACGTACTGAAATGGAGAGAATGTATGGTTATCAGAAGGTGTATCTTTCTGGAATGGAAAAACTGTTTCATGGAATGTCACATCACGTGATACAAAGATTTTATGGTCAGATAGTCTCAAGAGTTTGTGGCCCTTTTGATTAATAGCTGAGCCTAAATAAACATAAGGGGATGATTTTGGATTGAACTTTCCACTAACATTTCCAAGGCTTAATGCATAGCATAGACAACCAAGAACTTTGAAATAGTCATATTCAGGTAATCTACCATAAAGACATTCAAAAGGGGATTTCCCTTGTAATGAAGTTCTTGGTAATCTGTTGATTATGTGGGTGGCATATAGAATAGACTCTCCCCAAAATTCTATAGGAAGGTGGGATTTAAAGAAAATGGCTTGTGTGGTTTCATTAAATAACGATTTTTTCTTTCAACGATCCCATTTTGCTGTGGTGAATATGGACAAGAAGTTTGGAGCACTATGCCTAAACTGTTTAAATATGACTTTCCCTCTTTAGATGTGCCTAGCTCAAAAGCATTATCAGATTTGATTACCTTTATTTGTTTATTGAACTGTCTTTCAGTCAAAGTGATGAAGTATTTAAAAATTGAAAAGCTTCAGATTTTGTGTGCAAAAGTTTGACCCATAAAGCTCTAGACTTATCATCAACAATACTTAGGAAATATCTTTTGTCATCATAAGTCAAGTGTTTGAAAGACCCACAGATATCTACATGAATTAAATCAAATATATCTTTGCTAATAGAAACTAATCTTTTATAGGGAAGCCTATGAGCTTTGGCTTTATGGTAAGAGTCACAAACAAAATTGAAGGGTATATCTTTTCTTTCAATGATATGAAGTTTAGACAGTTTTTCCAAGGGCGCATGGCCCAATCTGTCATGCCAAATGTACACACTTTTCACACTATTTACAAACTGTTGATACTCAACATGTCTATTCAAAACAATAGATTTCTTATTAAACTCAAATTGTATTTCAAATACAAAACCTAAATGTTTTTTGTCCAAGACATACAACCCATTGTATAGAACACCAAACATCAAGTTTTTCCTAGATTCAAGATCCTACAGAATGCATTCATTATGATAAATAAGTGCGCAAGCAGTAAATTGTTTAAGCAGCTGTCTAATAGACTAGAGATTAAATTTGAATGCTTCTGCATGCAACACATTATCCACTATTAGTTTGTTAGCAATTTTAACACTTCCAACACCTTGAATAATACCAGTGTGACCGTCAGGCATAATAACTTCATAAGTACAGTTTTTATAGTTTTTTATAAAGAAATCTTTGTTGCCACAGACATGGTCTGTGGCACCAGTGTCAAGTATCCACATTTCTTCCAATTAGTTATCTTAAAAATGTAATTCATTTGAAGCAGAATTCAGATAAGATTTAGGTTTAGAAATACCAGCGAACTGACTTTGGTAGTCAGTTTCATCACCGTTTGGTGATTCATCGTTTCTCCTCAGGTAGTTGGTCATGCACATTTGTCTGTTGTTCGGGACGTCCTGATTCTTGAGGTAGGAAACTAGCGCTTTCAGCTGTGCTTCATTCATTCCTGGGACAGATTGGTGGGATTCATCTCTTGGTTGCATTTTAGATGCTCAGGAATTGCTGCAACAAACGATTTCCTCTCTTTGCTGGGATTTTGATTCCAATAGCTGGGAAAGTTCCCGGTGACCCAATAGCAGTTGTCGATGTTGTGCCCTAATTTCTTGCAATGGGCGCATTTATCCTTTCTTTTGTCATTTTTTTCTGATTTACTTTCGCCAGTCTGCGTCTGTCGATTTAGGGTTGCATTTGCAAAAGTAATTGTGTCACCTTCACTTCTTTGATTCTTCTGGGATGGTTTTCCTCTTCTTTGAGCAGTGCATAGGATTGATCAATTGTAGGCAGCGGTTTCATGAGCAGAAGACTGGAGCGAATCACCTTGTAGGAGTCGCAGAGACCCATGAGAAATTCAAGAACTCTGTTGTTTTCTTGCAAGTTGCAAATCGCCTTTGACGAACCGCATGAGCAAGGTGGAATTTCGATGAGTTCTTGTTCTTCATTCCAAATCTTCACCCATTTTGTGTAATACTCATTAATCGTGGATGTTCCTTATTCTAATTTGTGCGCCTTTCGATGAGTTCTTGTTCTTCATTCCAAATCTTCACCCATTTTGTGTAATAGTCATTAATCGTGGATGTTCCTTATTCTAATTTGTGCGCCTCTTGCCTTAGAGCATACAACCTTGTTCCCGACGGGTTGTCAAACCTTTTGCAAAGGTTCGCCCAGATCTCCTCTACGGTCTTGAAGTACATAACAGATTCTCTAATGGAATCGTCTAACGCAGTGAAGAGCCAGCCAGCCGATCACCATTCTATTAGATTTGTCCCAGATCTTCTGTTTCACACCTTGATAGTCACTCCTTCTGGTTGTGCCCAACATGAATCCCAGCTTGCTCTTTGATATTAACCCTACCGTAAACGACCTCTTCCATTTGGCAAAACCCTTTCCAGTGAATTTGTAGGCGAGGGATATTCCCGGTTATATGAGGGATGTGTATATACTCATCTTCTGGACTCAGCTTTGAAAAGAAGCTTGATTCTTTAAGATCTAGCACTTTCTTGCTCTTGTCTTGCTTGTCGATTTCATTTTTCTGTTTGAATCTCTGGATTGTCTTTGTCCATGGAGAAATCGTCGGTGTGAGGAAACGATTAAGAAAGGAATGCAAGTTTATTTGTCAGATTTTTGCATATTCCCAGAGCGCTCTGGTACCATGTGAAAATGTAAGAGATAGAGAGGAAAAATGAAGCTATGTATATTTCATTAATTGGAAGTATGTGTACCATGTACAACATTTGGTTTTATATGAAAGGTCAGAGAGACCGGAAGAGTGATGAAGAGAAAGAAACAAAATTACATATCTGCCCATTAAGGGCTGCTCCTAGGTACAGACTACAAAGTAAAATTACATGAAAGTATAATCCTAGATACCTAATGTAACAACAGTAATATAAAAGTAATGTAGATATCAATGTCTCAATAGGGATAGAGTATAACATAGATGATAAATTTCACTAACAAAAACTAAAGAAAAATAGAAAGAGGATAAGAAATTACATGTCCGGGATAAGTATAGGACCATTAGTTTTGAGAATTCCAACTAATCAATCACTGGTTTATTGCTTTGTTGGTCACTCTTAGGGAACATGTCATATTTTAAATCACTCGTACTCTGGCCAATGCTTTGTTATAAAAAAACAACGCTTCACCATTCAACAGTAGTATCACACTCGTTTTAATACCTTAAATTTCTCTCGATAGATGTTTCATCGCCCATGGCAATCCAATAAGTCAATATACATCGTTCCATGAAATGTATCTTGTTAGGACTTTGGCCCATTTCAACAGGATTGTGGTTAGAATTAATGGAGGGCGTTCTGAACCGACTCCAACCAAAACCGCTAGGACCAAATCGGAATCGATCAGAACTGGTCGGAACTGGTTCAGAACCGGTTCGGCACTAACCAAAGCGAATCCGAATACACCCTTCGAGATTTGAGACCGAGTCGGAACCGACCCGAAAGCGGAACAGTCTTGAAACCAGCTGGAACCGGACTGGTACATTTGGTGTGAGGTTGAGTACGTAGAATTGGAACCGGTGGAACCGCCCTTGAACCGGTCAAAACGACTGTTAACTCCCCCTCCACTTGTATTTCTTAATGCATTTGATTCCATAGCAGGATACTCCTTTATAGTCTATCAATACAACGACTGTAAAGTTGGCCTCTCTAAAAATAAGTAACAAACTAATACTCCCTCTTATTCTAAATATATGATTTTCTGGTTATGGAGATAAGACTTAAGGAGAAAAAAGTAGAGCATTTTACCCTTACTTTTTTGTATTGGGAATTGAAGTAATTTGAAAAGTAGAGTTGTGAGATAAAAGTTGAGGGGTAGAATTGGAAAGTAAATAGCAAAAAAGGCTATAACATCTTATATTTTGAAAATAATGCAAGGACCCAAAAAATCATATATTGAGAACAGGAGGGAGTAATAATGATGGGAGAACAAGACTACAACAAATAGAAGATATGACAAACCTATTCTCAAACTAATAAAAGGAAACTAAAATTTGAAAAAATATAATAAAAAAAGAATACAAACTCATGATTTATAAAGTTAACATCCTCGCTTAATTCTTATTGTTATGGCTTTCATTCCATTTTCTTTTTGGCGGTTAGATAAGAATATCAGTTACTCGATCTTCTGATTTGAAATACTCAATTTCCATCTCAGACTAAGCAATGATTTCTTAATAGTGATAATGAGTCTCGATGTGCTTGTTTCTATCATGTATGACATGATTTTGTACTAAGTTAAGAGTCGATGGGTTTTCAATGAAAATCTTCATTGGCCACTTTTACAGAATATTAATATGAATCATCAGATAGTGCATCCACATTATGTAACAGACACTTGTTAATGTTGCTACATACTCCGCTTCACAGGTTGACAACGCCATAATAAACTGCTTTTTGGATGACCACGAGCACGCAATCATTCTAAAATTACAGTAGTGCCCCGAAGTGCTCTTTCGATTGTCTACATCTCCATCCAAATTGCTATCAGAGTATTCTATAATATAAACATCATTATTGGACCCATAAAACAATCCATGGTTGTAGGTTCCCTCCACATATTATCATATTCTTTTTGTCACTTGCAAATGTGGTGATCGAGGAGTCTTAATGAATCTGCTGATCAGTCTAACCCCAAAGATGATATATGGTCTTGTACAAGTCAGATATCTCAGGCTGCCAACAATTTGCATGTAGTATGTTGGGTCTGCATATGCCCTGTCTTCATTCTTTGATAGCATGGTTCGTATCTCCATAGGAGTTCTCATTGGGTTGCAATCCGACATCTGAAAAATTTACAAAAGATCATCAACGTACTTCTTCAGAGAGATGAAAATGTCATCATTTCCTTGAATCACCTCAATGCTAAGGAAGTATGACATCATCCCGAGGTCACACATTTCGAACTCCTTCATTATGCATGGACTTCAAGCCTTGCACGTTACTAACCCTCCCTCAAGTCTTTGTTTCCTAATTTTTCGTTTTCTATCACCAGGGTGCATCATACTATCATCATCATTTCAATGTGAGTAAATCGATGAGGATGTGAAACTGGATAAAACTGGATGTGAAGATGTAGACGATCGAAAGAGCACTTCGAGGTACTGCTTTAATTTTGGAATAACTGCGTGCTTGTGGTCATCGAAGAAGCAGTCTATTGTGATGTTGTCATCCTGTGAAGCGGGGTATGTAGCATCAACAAGTTCCTGTTAAGCGATGTGGTTGTGCTATCTGACGAGTCATATTAATATACCGCAAAAGAGGCCCATAAAGATTTTCATTGACATCACGTCAGTTCTTAACTTGGCAAAGAACCTTGTCATACATGGTAAAAGCAAGCACATCGAGACCCATTATCACTATTTAAGAGATCATGTTGCCAAGTCTGAGATCGACAGAATATTACAAATCAGAGATCAAGTAGCTAATATTCTTACCAAACTTTTGAAGTATGAATCTTTTGTCAAGCTGAAAAAGAAGATGAGAATGACATTCATGAAGAATTAGGATTAGGGAGGATGTTAAATTTATTATCATGTTTTTGTATTTTTTTATTCTATTTATTTAGGTATTTAGTTTCCTTTTTAATTATTAGCTTGAGAATAGGTCAATCTTATGTTCTATTTGTTGCAGTATTTTTCTCCCATCATGTTTGCTAGTTTGTTACTTATTTTTAGCGAGGTCATCTTTGTAATCGTTGTATTGTTAGGCTATAAAAGGAATACCTACTATGGTATCAAAGGCATTCATGAATACAAGTCAGTCTCTATTATTATCTCTTGTGTGTATAGCTTCCTAAAAGACTATCAAATATGGAATTAAATAGAGCCAACCGACCTTTTGATTTGCTGATCCTTTTTTATTTAACATTTTGTTAAATTGGTGCACATGGGGTCATATAACTCCTTTTATTTTGATGTTGGATCTTGACTGTGAGATTCATGTTGATCTCCCACTGTTATTGTTTATTGTGTGTCGTCGCAGTCATTTAACTTGCCTGTTTATTGTTGGATTGTATCAAGGCAAATTTGTTTGATCTCCTTTATCTCGTCGTTGGATTTGGACTGACAGAGCTCGTTTGATTGATTAATGATGTTGAAATATAACCTGGTCACATAAAATATAGTGATGAACTATATATACATATATCAATATGTGTGTATGCAAATATACCAATCAAATAACCTTGACAAATAGCATGGGTTATTAGGAATTTAATCCATAAGTAATGAATATGACTACGCTACGCAATATTTACTCTTACAACTATAGAGTATAATTAAATTAAATCCCTAGGCTTAATGCAAAACCCGAACCAAACTAACCGGTTAAGGGGTTAACTACTAGGTAAAGGTTAGAACTCATTTTGGGATGACTGAATAGACTTGAAACATGGATATTGATATTATATTTATACATTCCAGAGATACGGGTTCGAGATACGAGCTTCGAAAGTGATAGAGGATAAGCGTGATACGTCACGCTAGCATTGTTCAATGGTGAACGATATATGAATGTGTGGTATGAACGTCCTAAGGGTTTCCTTAGGTTCAGAAGTATTGTGTGCTTGCATGTTAAGAATAATAATGTTATGCATGTACCTGTATGTGTTTACGTATTTCGACCGTCAAAGCGTTTATCAACTGTGCGCGTACGTCGATCGGATAAGTAATATCGATTATCACCTAACTTGCTTGTGAATGATTAGGAGGGACTCCGAGTACTAACTTATGAGTGTAAACTACTCCTAAAAAACTAAGTGAGGTACTTAGTTTAGAGACCCGATATTATTCGTCTCTAGAGCGATGACTCAAACTATAACATCACCTAGCAAACTTCTAGGTATATGTGTATGACCCGATGGCATATAATGAATGTGTTTTCTCCAATAACGAGATCAAAATCTCCAAGAGATTAATTAAAATGATCTAATAATGAGAGTGTTATGATTTAATGAAAAGTGTGTTTAGTAAATCTTGGGCTGCATACGTTCTAGCAGGTTGCGCAGAGTGATCACTAGAGTATAACACCCGGATCGGGTCTACTCTTGTTAAATCTAACGAGCCGGATACGATCGTTAGTCAGAGTGTGATGTCGTTGGCACCTTGGCTTCGGCCGAATGGACGTCTACCACGTAGACAAGTAAGTCCATCTACCCACTCGTAGTATGGCAAAGGACTGTTGTCCAATTGTGTAAGTGTGAGGTTAAATGGGAATTGTCCTTAACATGACACCCGTATGACTATGTGTGAATTGAAGAAGTGGGGCTTCGAACGATGGAGATTGAACAAGAGTAATAAATTCTGATCAACTGACTTATGATCCTTACTAACTACATGGGTTGATATCTTGCTAATGATGTGGCTATTAAAGTGCCTGTTGTGTGAATAATTAAGTGCCTGTTGTGTGTTTAATTCCGCGTTTACAGTTATTTTATAAGCATGTAAACGGAACAACATGAAACGAATCTCATGTTAAGTAAGATGACTAATCAACCTAAGTGGCCTAAAGGGTCTGGGATCACATTTAGCGTACTCAGCAGTTGGCTGAGCCTTTATGGCCTCACATTACAGGACTTGATCGAGCTATGAAGCGGATGCGGGACTGTTGGATAGTCAACATCGTCTTTTAGTTTTTGTACCTTTCAAATTTTAGTTAAATTATATATTATGTTGTAAACGTTAGGAATGTTTTAGGTGCTCACTGGTCTACGTTTTCGACTTACGGATGTAGTATGTTTATGTTAGTAGTAAGATATCTCGGTCCATCATAGCGGTTATCGATTCTAGTGTTGTGATAAATATTTGTTTCTTTACTCACGTGGGTGAGTAATGGCATGTGACACCCGGATTAGAAGTTAGATTTATTTTCCGCTGTGAGCCGTCTTTAATTAAGTTACATGATTCTGATTATTAGTGATTAGGAGTAGGGGTGTTAACACGTGGAGTTGGGATCGAAGTGTTTGGCGTGATGTAGGTAGGGGCGAATGAGAAAAGATATGAGGAGGTAGGATGGTGGGGTGTCCACTTCAGCTGTCAGATGGATGGGGGGTACGGGAGAGTGGTGGTGGGATAAGGAAAAGTAAATTCGTCAAAAATAACATGTCGGGATACAATTACCTTATGATCATCCAACGCAAGACAACGATTTGCTTTATGTTATGGTGCATAGCCAAGGAAAACACGCGGGGTGGTACGGGGTTGTAGCTCGTGTTTGATGGTGAAGGAATATTTGGATAACAAAGGCAACCGAATGAGCGGAGGTGATCATAAGAAGGTGTTTGGTTGTAGAGGAGTTCATGGGGACTGCGGTAATGGTCATGGAGGTGGGCATGAGGTTGAAGAGATAGGTAGAGGTGTTTAGTGCTTTCGCCTAGAATTTGGAGGGAAGATGACTTTGAAAGAGAAGGGTGCGAATTGTGTTGGTGAGAGTACGAATCATATGTTTGGCTTTCTGTGTAACACCCCTACTAATTTGGCTTCTAATTCGTATAAACGTCGTACTTAATAATTAAATCGTAGCGGCAAATAAGACTGTCGTTCTATGGTGTCACGATCATCGCTCGCCCATACGAGTGATAACGCGTTACATGATAATCAACATACGAAACGTATTCCCGCAGTGACCACAAGAGATAGATAGTAGTGCTTAATAAAACTAGAATATATACAACATAAGTCCGTCTTTACATAAATCTGTACACGTGAGCATCTAACCAAATATACACCTGGTTCACAAAACCCGAGTCCAAAATAACCACTGTCTCAGTCCGTACCAAGTCTAAACCAAAAGTTGCTAAAAACCGTCGCGCCCCGCGTCGACAACCAGCTAGTCTCCTGAAAATAAACATGGTTGTGGTATGGAATCAGCCCCTGCTGAGTATGTTATCACATGCCCCGTCATGCCTCCTCAAACCCCTCAATTAATTGGTTGAGAGCATGAGATTCGTTACATGCAATACCGTTTTAATAATTAAACTGTAAAACAATTAACAGTAATAACCATACAATAAACACAACCATTAACACACATAATATAATCCACACAGCATAACCAATGAACAACAAGGCGAAACAATGAGAATAATAAACTAGTATAATTCCCGTCCTTGGCATAAAAGTCCAATATTGTTCGCCAATATATGAGCTAACAAGTTGTTGTATTTATTCAGTTATACCTAGTGACAACGTCTCGTTAAAACGACGTGTCTCTAAATTACCCATATATTATGGCGGGTCACCCACGGCAGTAGCCACTCCAGCGGTAGAGTCTCTGACCAATGAACCGTTCTAGTTCGCGGGAAATTTCTTGATACTTGCGGACCCGTAGGCGGACATCCTAGTATCGTTTTTGTGATAATAGCGCGCACCAAGAGCCACATCCTCTTGGCTTTGTTTCATTTCTACCATCGCATCACATTATCAATTTTTCTAACACACCAGACTAAGGTTGTTAGTCCATTCCGAAGTATGTAAACTCGGGATCCAGTGTTAGATACGAGAGCGGTTAGAAAAGGCCAATGCTCCGTATTAAGTCTCGGATAATGTATATATATCTTATTATCGTAGTGCTACAACGTTTTTCTGACGTTCCTTATATTACATATAAGATAGCACCATAGCCGCTATTTGTTTTATATATAGGTCCATATATACGAACCGATACTGTTATCGCAAAAACAGTAAATAATACACAGCTTAAATATATAGTTCATGCATATTTATTCACACATTCAGACAATCAATCTTATCACAGAATTCACAGAAGTCTGAACTGAGGAAGCCCTCAGAGACAATCAGAGACACGTAACAACATACCGTGCACCGGGATTATAAAACCGTGGAGTATGAATCAGCTAGATCCGATGCTCCCCGTGATGTTTCTAACAGTCTAATAATACATAACGCTACAGATTAGCATCCCGTATATCAACATTACTCTACGGTACCCCGTACCGTCTCTAATCCTTCCCGGTTCATTTCCGTTATTTACTAACAACATTTGTCGGGTTTTTGGTTTAACTCGGGATTAGGAAAATGATATATTACATGCGTGGTTACGCCATGTATATTAATATACTTAACTCTAAACGTTTGTTATCACATGTAATTTAATACACATTTGTATATTATATAGTTTATCACTGTATTGCATGTATAATCTTAATCATATATTATACATCTCACCTTAGTATTTATTTTCCTAAGGTTAGATTTTCCAAGTGTAATGTTGTATAATTCATATTTGAAAATACTTTGAATTATATAACTCCTTATTATTTCATGTACAACATAACATTAGAATTTCCTTATCTAATGTTTATAATTCTTTTCTTCTTATCTTACATCATTTTAATTATGATATTATAGGTTATTGAACCATATGGTATTTTTCACTCCATAACATATATTTATTTATATATATTGTATTATGGGACCATTTATTATATGGTAAGTCTTTATAATATATTCATTCTCTTTTAATGAATATTTCTTATATTATAAATGTTACAACCTTTATAACATTAAAAACCATATTATAAATTCTCATTCTAAAATACCCATTATTTCCGAACAGAACTTATGTTCTTTAATATTTACAAAATCCACCACATTATTTATATAATGTTACATTATAGTTATATAACATATATTATGACATTTATGTCATTAAAACATTTATAACCTATAGTTATAAAATGTTACAAAATATCAAACGACCATGTGGTTGTCGGTTTTTATTTAATTTCACTATACTTCCAGAATTTACAAAACAACCCCAAATTATATTTCATTGTTACACTCATAATATATACCTTATATTATAATCTTTAAACCTTAATATAATTATAACCTATGGTTATAATACCTTATAATTGCCGAACAGACCCTCCCATTTAATTATTACCACTCAACTTTCTATATTTACCAAATCTCCCATTTATAACATATAGTTTTCTAATGTCATTAAAACTATATATTATACATATATCTTAATAAAACCTCATATATAATTCCAAAAATTACCAAACTATACCAAAGGGTTATAAACATCATGCTAACCTTATACTTTCAGTATTTACGTTTTTAACCCATATGTCCATGATATAAAATATCATATATTATACTTATATAATTCATACTAACTCCAATTTAACCAAATAAAAATTCCTAATAACCCAAGGTCTGTTTCAAAACCCCATTTGGTACCCTTAAGTTTCGGAAATCACAATCTCACCCCAATACTTATAAATCTTTTACAATTTAATAACTAACTTAATATAAGGTAGTATTTTAATTCCATAAACTTTCCAAACTTGGTCAAGTCTCCTATACATCAACTTGAATTCTAATCCCATTTGAGCCCAAACTCTCGGTAATTACTACCTATACCCATACTTTCTTATTTTTTACAATTTTGACACAAAACTTTATAAATGTTATAATTTTTATTAAAATTCATTAAAACCCTATATTCCTTTATTTATGCCCACGACTTCCTATATTACTAGTAATTACCGTTGGACCCCAAATTTAATGCTATAAGCATAAATTAAATTAAATAAGCTTTTAAACTTAAATAGAATGGCCTAATGACATGACCTTATTACAACTTGCTTTATAACATAAAATTACACATAAATAGCTTTAACATTACTATAACTCTCGGCCTTCCTCCAATTCTTCCAATATTACTAATTCTTCCACATAATGTCATAATTTGACATTATGTTAATTAAATCACTTAAATGACTACCTTAACTTTTCTAAGTAATTTTCTGGTCACACTTAGGTTAAAAATAACCATTTAAAATACTCCACTTCTCGTTCACATATAATATATTAACTTAGAAATCATATAATATAAGGTTAAGGTATTTATACCTTGATTTAAATGCCTTAAAGCTCTAAAACCCTCACGAAAGCTTGGAGCAGGAGAGAAGAAGAAGAAACCGTGGAAGGAAGGAGAAATGAAGAGAGGAAAGAAGAAAGGTGACTTAAATGAAGATATTTGTTATAAAAGGTAAATAGTCTTTCTTTTACTTTCCTTCCCTTTTTCTTTTCTTAATTTGATGAAGTCTTTAATGAATCATCCCTTAGAAACCGGCCCCCTCATTAGATAAGGCTAACATGGTCTTTGTTGACCAACTAATTGACTTATGTTGACTTAAGCTTAATTTGGCACTATTTGGCACTATTCACAAACTAGTGCACATATTTGTGAAATTTTTGATTTCCCATTGATTTAGACTTCCTAATGTGATACTAATTAGTACACATGTTGATTAATATGTAATCATAGGCATTTAGCCACTCAAAACTCATTTCTAAGACAATTTCTCAAAAAGGTGCTTTAAGAAGTCTTAAAGCACATTTTGTGTTTAAGCTTGTTTTCAAGCTTGGTTTTCTTTGGTAATTGGTTTAAAATGACCATTAGGATATTACTAAGGTCTTAGCATGATATTTGGGTGCTCATTAAAGTCACTCCAAGCTTAAAGCACATTTTTGTCTTAATTGCCCTTAAGGCATTTTCTTGTGTTTTCCTTGGTTTAAATTGTCTACCAATCATTCTAAGGCATATTTTAGCCTTTCTACATCATAATTTGATGCTTACTTAGCATACTTAGGTTTGGGGTATTTCAGTATGACCTCAATTAGGATCCAAAGTGGATTCCTAAGTATTATAATTAAGTAATGAACACTATAAAACTATTCTCAAAGGAAACCAAGCTCAAAAACATGTTCTAACACAAATTGTGCTTTAAAACTCCTTAAAGCACGTTTTTGAGAAAATTGACTTTCTGAGTGGGTTTTGAGTGGTGTTAGGCATTGGATTATACCTTGCTATACTAATGTATTATAATGTACCACATTAGAAGGTCTAATTCAAAGATTTTCAAAACAATCACAAATATGGCATTCATTTGTGAATAGTAACCGAAATAGTGCATTTTTAAGTAATGTTGACCAAGCCAAGTCAATGGTCAAGACTTGACCCATCCTTATCTATATTGAGGTGGCAGAATTAATGGAGGAGGACAGCACATTAAGCTTTAACCAAAATATCTTGCCAATTTAGTGAATCATCACTTTACTATTCCATTTAATACTTTTCATTCCTTATAACACAAAATCTTGCTTTCTCTTTCCTATTGTCCCATTCCAGCCAAGTACCTAGCACATTCAGAACCTCTCAAGCTTTGTTCTTGAGCAATCAAGGGAAATCTAACTCATTCCCACCTAAGGTAATGGTTTAAGTCATATTTTAGCTCTATTTCTTCATCTCTTCATTACCTACACATGAAGCTAATGATCTATCACTTTCCATGGCTCAATCTCAGTATTTTAAACCTTGATCAAAGGCTATTCTCGGCTGAAGCAACCTTAGGGACCAAGGTGGTCAAAATTTCCATTATAAGGTAAAAACATACCTTAAGGATTTCTTTTCTCCATCTGGTTTTCTTTGCTTGATTTCCATGATTTTATACACTCATTATCTTCCCATTATCATGTTTTTTCAGTGTGTTAACCCCTTGGAGCAAGAGTGGCCGAAAACAAGAGAAAAATTCATACTCTAAGGTATTTTACCAAGGTAAAACCTATTACCATAGCACCTTGTTGTCTTCTTGGAATTCCCCATGTTTTATGGTGATTTTAACACCCTTTGGTGTTCTGTATATAGGCCAAAATACCTTGAGCTAGCCTTTCCATTTTAAGGTAATATTTGCCTTAAATCTTACATTAATTTGTTCCTTATGGTTAGCTCATGCTTGGAAACCGAGAGAGAGCTCCATCCATGGCTCCTCACCTTCATTCACTTGCCAAATGCAACTCCAAGCTCCAAATCCAAAACAAATTGCATATTTGTCTTAGTTAAGTCAAGGCCCTCCTTTCTATCTTTTCAAATCCTTCAAAGCTCCATTTCGGTGCCAAGAGAAAACTCCATTGATGGAGGAAAATCAAGTTTGAAGAGCCCATTTGGTTCTCCATTCTCTTAAGGTAAAGAATATGTAAGAAAAGTTAGGTTTCCATCATTTCTTCTTCATGACCGAAAATTACCTTCTCATGGAGCCTTGTTTTATGCCTTGTTCTAGCTTATTTTCTATTCTCCAAGGGCTAGAGGAGGTCCTTCTTGATTCATATCCAAGCCCACCTTAAGACTTCAAGGTAAAACATTCATTTTTATACCTTAGAACACATTTTAACCTAGGTTTTCATTTCTTAAGGTTAGTGTATTATTTAGCACTCATGAGAGCCAATGTATATTGATTAGAACATTGGCAAGGGAAATGTAAATGGTGGCCGAGATTTCCAAGGGAAGGAGCCTAAGGAGGAACTTGAGAAAAACAAGGTAAATTGCTTACCTAATGGTGGTTTAAGTTTTAAGGGATGGTATTTAGATAGGTACTAATGTAGCTTAAAGCTTACATTATGTAATGGGTTATTTAACCTAGGAAAAAGAGTTTAAACAAGCTTATGAACTTGTGACTAAGGAGCCAATGGGAATGAGTTAGTAATATAGGTTTAAGGTGGATTTTAAGAGCATTATAACTACTATGAGATTGATGGGTGTATTTGCAGGTTGAAAGCTTTTATATGTGGGAAATTCAGTGTTTAAGTTTAAGTTATTTAAGGGCCTAAGAGCCATGTCATTTAAGAGCCTTGGTGATATGCAATTTAAGATTATTGCATCATATTGAGTTTGTTGTGAATGAGTTGATTTGGGTGAGAAAATAAGATGAGAGAGGACTTGATGTGTGTGAGATGGTTGAATGAGGAAAACAATGCATTTGGGCATGATAATATATTAGAGAAGTTATGGCGAAATTTTAGTAGAAAGCAAAGTGTTTAAGTGGTGGAGGTGAGTTAATATGCCCTAGGATTTACTAGGGATCATTAAGAGGAATTTGAGTGGAAATGAGTTAACTAAGTAGTTCTTGAGGTTTAGAATGACCTAGAGTTGTCTATGAGGAAATTAGAGTTTAAAAGGGTGTATTGAACACACCAGAGTCATGGTAAGAGGAATGGTGAGACTTGTGCATAAATTTGAAGGAGAAGGTGTATAATGCTTGAGGTGATCTAGGTATGAACGTGAGAATATATCAATGAAAGTCTTGGGAAGCTTGTGTAAGTAGGGATGATGCTAGTAGTGGAACAATAAGGTTTTAGTTTAGATGGTAATGAGTGGACTTAGGTGACGGAAGTGAAAATTGAAGGAGAATGTCGTCGAATGTCAAGGAAGTTGACTAGGAATGTATAAGAGTGTAAGATCAGGAGAACGGTGAGTAAATTGAGTAAAAGAAATGTAGATGTCTAAGGAGGGTGTAGGAAGGTCAAGGTAAAGAAGAACAAGGTTAAGGTACTAAGAGGATGGAAGAAAGTTTAGGTATGTCCAAGAGTTTAGGAATGATGAGTAACAAATGGAAAAGAGAGGAATTTGTGCATGGATATGTAAGATGACTTGAGAAGTTTGGTAAATGAACTGAAGATGGAAAATAATGTTTATGAAGTGTGCTTAAACTGTTAAGGAGGGAACACTTGGGTTGGTTGAAGTTTTGGTAAGGTTACAAGTTGGAAATGTAAGAAATAAGTCCTAGGTGTTAGGTTTTAAAAGGATTGAGTGAATGTTTAAGAAGATCTTTGGAAATTGTTTTGGAGAGTTTGGTGGAAGTTCTAAGGTGAGTTTAAGTGCCTAAGTGGTATTTGGACACATGGGGGAACTTGTGGAGAAGTTTGAAGTCAAATGGGAATTTAGAAACAAGGTTCTGGAGCCGACTGACCTTAGGGACCGGACCTGCAAGGTCGGTCGAGCTCAGTTTACACTACCGGAAAGAGTTTCTGGAATCGACCGAACTTGGGGACCGGACTTACAAGTTCGGTCGGGCTTGTATTTTGTGTACGAATTGAGTCTCTGGAATCGACCGAACTTGGGACCGACTTTGGCAAGTTCGGTCGGGCTCAAATATCCCACGGGGAACTCTCGGGAATGGACCGACCTTGGGACCGGACTTGCAAGGTCGGTCGGGGTAAAATTTTCAAACGGTAATAAGTTCTGGTATGGACCGACCTTGGGTAAGGTCGGTCGGTAAGGTCGGTCGACCCTAAAAATGAAAAAAAAAGAAGAAACCCTAGGAAAGTTTAATGGTATTAATGGTACCCCATTAAGAGGGCAATGATGGATAGAGGTATAAAGACCTAAGAGAAGATAAGTATAAACTTAAAAGTTTAAGGTTAAGTTGTAAGATTAAGTTGTAAAACTTAAAGGTGTTAGGTGGGAATCATTATGGGTTAAGTAAGTTAAATAAGTTGAATTAAGTTAAGTGATTAACAACCTAAAACTGAATGAATGTTTAGGGCTTGAGTATTTGGACTCCGGAAGAGAATAAGCAACCGAACGACCAACGGTGAACGGTACAGTTCTTCTTGTGACCTGCTTGCTAACGAGGTGTCCCTCGGCTTGTGTGCTATTTGTTTTTGTGTGCTCACTAAACAAGATAAAGCATGCAACCGGAACATTATGTTTATTGTATTGTTGTGTGATGTTTGAAAACTAACACAACTTACTGTGAGAACTTACTAACCAACGTTTAGTAAGGAATTGAGTGAGACTAAGGAACGCTCCCTAATATAAGTTTGTTATAAACCGAAAGAGGTTAACCAACAAACATTGTCTTGAGACTTCTACTAACTGGAACTTAAGGGGGGAGTGAGGAACCCGGGACTGACTCCGGTCATGCATGCTAAGGAAAAGGGGGTTCGGTATCTATAGCAGATCCGACTTCCGCTTAAGGACTTGTCTTCGGACTTGTTGCCTAGGGTCGGTTGCCGGCTCAGCTACGTTGGACATACAGTCCAAGGTAGGAGGCATTAAGATGGTGCGGTAGGATCACCTAAATCCTAAATTATAAGATAAGTTGTTTATTCAACCAATGGAGTTAATAGCTCATTGGCTAGGGTTGTTTTGACCCGACAAAATAAACATTGAGGTAAGATGCAATCATTTCTATTTAAAGAGTGGTTTGTATTCTAAGATTAAGATAAGGTTTGAGTAAGTTGCAACCATTCCTTTTTAAAAGGATGGTTTGTATTATAAGACTAAGATAAGCTACATCCATTCCTTTTTAAAGGATGGTTGTTTCTAAGGCTAAGATAAGACTAAGATTGAGGTAAGATAAGGATGGACTAAGATTAAGAGGAAACATAACTTAAGGAGTTAATAATTAACTCTCTAATTAAGGGAACACATTTAAGTCGTTCATTATGTTTGAACTTTGATTGTTCATATTGGATTGTTGTTTACTGCA
This sequence comes from Limonium bicolor, assembly GCA_023374045.1. Lineage (NCBI taxonomy): Eukaryota > Viridiplantae > Streptophyta > Magnoliopsida > Caryophyllales > Plumbaginaceae > Limonium > Limonium bicolor. The sequence continues at coordinate 147,933,519 of CM041778.1, forward strand.
CTTTCTATTATGTTGTGCATCTAATCAACCTCCATGCTATCGACAATTAGTCGTCGTAGCCACGTTAGCTTGGGGGCCATGAGAGGATCGTACCAGCATTCGTGCTGACCCCCTTTGGGGGCTGTTTTTACTACACAGGTGAACGTCAGGAGGCGGCCGTCACGAGAGTATGATGGGGTACAAGCGTTACGGGTTAAGTGTGGCCTACGAGTTGTGCATGTACACTCGTATGGCATTCTTGAGTTAGTAAGATGTATAGGATGTGAGGGGATTGTAAGAAGGATATGTATTTGGCTAAGACTTGTATGTACTAATGTTCGGTATATTCTGTCAATCAGATCGTGGCAAGGTCCTGGAGTGTATTAAATTCCGCTGTGACATTCATATATATGTTGTTAAGTTGCGAAACCACATTTGGATTGAGATGGGGTGTTACAAAAAGTGGTATCAGAGCGTAGTTACGCTCTGAAGACAAGAAATACCGAACTTAGGAGAATACTGAGGTTGAGTGTGAGTTATGGGTTAAGGGTTGAGTGATAGAGTGAGAGGTGCGTTAGCTAGGACTTCCCGGTGTTTACCGGATATCCATATTACCTAGACCCGCCCTCCACATCCCTAACCCTGAATATGTGGAACAAACGCCAGAGAGAAGAAAGCCTTCACTTACTCGGGGAAACCCGATCTGACAGTTAGTTAACAGCAAGCAATAGGAGAAACATTTTGTTGCACAACAGTTACGGAGAACTTGGAGGTTTTTAATGGAGCGCAACAGAGAAACATGCGCTACCTATGGAATTCTATCAATAAGGGAACGGTACTTACCGGCAACATGGGTCGACATGCTACGCAGTCGAAATAACCCGCCATACCAATGATAAGAAAGGCATTAAAGGTGCAATGGGTAAGAAAAGATAAGCGACGTGAGTACCGGACAGTGGTCCGAATGAGCATAGCAGTGAGATAATATAAATCTTGAGGGTTAAGAATACTGGAAGGACCAGTTATAAAAGGGAACTCCAAACCCCATGCAATGAGAGAGGTTACAAAACCTGGCCGACATAGCGCATGCGACAATAAGGACGTGTACTACTGTATACCAGAATAGGACTACGATGTAGTGCCTGAAGGAGGATCATTACTTAGTAACCACGACAAAATGTGTGGGAACGGGAGCGAGGATTAAGACATAAGAAAATAATAAGGGGTTCCCTCAGAAAGAGGAACACCCGGATAAGTGACAGTACGGTCAAAACAACAGGAAACTGCCGGATGGCTAGTTAACCAAAACGGAAGAACGTCGAAGGAGTCCCGAGGACTGCCAAAGATATGTAAACTAGGTGAAAGTACCACTACCGACGCACACGGTACCGGTAGCTCATCTTGCATGGCGCACTTGCCATAGCAAGTGCTACCATGGTTAAACTACACGAAAAGCCATCATGACGAGGTAATAGAACGCTACAGTTGTAGTACACACTAATACCGGATTGTAAATCTATAAGAACGGGAGAATGAGACCTTGGAAGGGCCTGACGGCCTGACCATGATGAGATGAGTCGACACACCAGTCAGCAGGGAGCTGAACTTGGACGAAAAACTAAACAATACAAATTTTAGCAACAGTACAATCTACTACAACAACAATAACCGATAGCACGGTAAGAACACTAAACCCGGATCTCAAAGGGAAGAACATAAGAGATCGCTCAGTAATGCGAGCAAAACACTACGCAAGTGATAATGTACAAGGAATGCATTACGGAATATAATGGAGACCGTCGACATAAAAACTTTCAACAAGAATGGGATAAGACTCCCAGATTGATCACTAAGAATACCAGTAATGAGCATTCTTCAATGAAGATGTTGGAAAACCCAGGAAACAAGGGTAAAAGAAATGAGCGTAAACTATAACCTACTAAGGATTAAAGACGTGCAACCCTGAGAAGGAAAGCTCAGAGGACTACCCCCACAGAGCGGGCATAGTCGAGCCGAACAAACTGATGAATGACAGTTAATACTGTTCGTCTAACTCATTAACACCCAAGTATAACTTATCATCAACGGGTGGCGTAGTCAACGGAAGTTGAACGAGGCGTTGAGATGGAAGTATAAGATGACAGGATGACATCCAACTTGAACACAGTAAGGCAAACGCCCTGATACAAACCTAACCTTGATTGCTAAAGACATAAGTCTAGTAAAATGACAGTATTTTCGAGGACACTAAATAACCTCAGATCGCCTGAATAAACTTCCATAGCAGGAAGCAGGATGCAGCAACTTACCATGAAACCCAATACTACATTTAGTATGTAACCTAACGGTGGATAGTGTTCAAGGAAACAAAAACCTATAAGGATAACCCACAGATGAGTAAGAGTACAGGGAGTGAACCGAGCACCGGCTCTCACCCAATGACATTAAGCACTAGGAGCCTACGAGCCAAGGGTGTTAACCGCATCAGAGCCCGAGCGCAGTAAGTTGTAAAAGAGCTTATTCAAGCCATGAAGGAACTACAATGTGTAGATGTGAACGGTTACAAACCTATAATTTAGATTGTGTAAGAATTGCCAGGAAAGGGCACCAATGAGAATATGGGGATAATGCTAAGGACAGGGGCGGAGAACGAACCATTCCTTTTAGGGTGGGGACACCTCTCCTTGTTGTGAGGCCATGAGTGGGAATGAACCCCTCAAAAAGGGCTTTCACTTATTAGAGATGCAATACGCTTTTGTTAGAGAATGGAAACAGTAAACCTTGAAATTACCTTAGAACATACCAGATACACTTGAGTAATAAGGAAGGCTGCAGAGACAGACCTCATATCCAACACCCAGGATTTAAGAATCAGTAATCATCAGAGATAAACATGGTGAGTGAACAGAATGGCACGTCAAGTGACCAACGCTCAGAAGAGCTTGTGATTAAACGGATGACTTCTTCAGTAACCGGTTAAATTACATGGTAAGCAACATCATAAGGATGAAAGAATGCGAGAGAAATTAGCCTACTTACGAATCTGAGATTGAAGCAGAACATCTTCATATCAAGAGTCAACCATTTTACAACACGGTACGGCAACCGCCAAACACCGAAATTAGAGAACTCCTAGTGTGTTTACACCAAGAAGGGATTGAATATAAGATAAGACGTTAAAGTAAATGAGTAAGTAGTTGCACCATCAATGGGCAATAGAGTAAGGCCAACTACCACGGTAGTAGTGGTCGTGAGTACAATATTTATATGAGGGGATTAAGTCATGGTGCGCGGTAAAGCGACCATTATGTATGAGCCGTCAAATATTGGCACTGATAAGCCGCAGACTTATCATATTTTATGCACTAGATTTAGTATTATATTTATCTAAATAAAGTTATATTTATGTTATTTATGCTTATTATGTGTTAAAGTATAATATTTGTACAGATTTATGTTTTTATGAGTTTTCTGTGCAAGGAATGATTTTCTAGGCAAAAGTTAATTGAAGCCGGACTCAATGCCGGGTGGATCCTGCACGGCATGAACACAGAACAGAAAAGAGGCCTTGCCGGATGCGATGCCGGGTAAATTCTATCCGGCATGAGTGTAAAGTAGCATCGGTTGACCATACGACAGCACATGTGTTCCACGTGATTTCCAACTGCTGCCGGGTGTGATGCCGGGTATATCCTACCCGGCATAAGCACTTTTTCGCGCAGAATTGACGGTTTCGACCGTTAACAGTTGGGCGCATTTATCACGTGTGCCGGCTACTGGTGATCCGGCACGACGCCCGGCAACGACACAATTAATGCCTATAAATAGGCCGAGGAAGGCAACAATTTGACAGACTTCAACACCATATTATACTTCATTCACATCTCAGTTTCCGCCCCATTCCAAGTGTTGGTGTCCAAGGAACGTTTGCAGATCCATCCACGCAAGAGAAGAAGAAAACCTTGTCAGGGTTAAGGCTATTAACATCTCCTTCTCCCCCTTTTGGTTAGGGATGACTTCCTTGTAAAACTCTTATGATCATTTATGGAATTTTCAAGTTTCTTAACCCGAGTTCTAATCTTCTTACAAGTAGAATGAAGTAGCTATTCATTCTCTTATCTCTAAGTCCTATTTGAGGTTCACAAGACAAGAATAGGATAGATTAGGATTTTGGTAATCTTTAACATTGTCTTCTGCGCCTCAGCGGAGCAAGACTTAAGGTTAGGGTTAATCTCTTATTTCCCATTATTCTGTTGTATTCGCGGCATTGGCTATGCACGATGCAAGTATGAATATTGAGTTCCTTTTGTCAGATCCGAATCTGGAAGTGTTGTTTACGAAATGTACGATGCCGGGTGGCATGCCGGGTATAAGTTATCCGGCACGTTCAAGGCCATGAATCTGCCGGGTAACGATGATCCGCATCACGTCCGGCATATGCATTTTGCGAGACCAAATCCTCTTTGAGACTTGCCACCCTTGATCATTGGTCATACGAACCTTTTGCATTGATAATCTTCCCAATCAAAGTTATTTATCTATTTATTATTTAGTTTAGGATCACATTTCAATTCCCCCCTTTGTTGTTATAGAATAGGCTTTTGCCCGGATTAGGACTAATTTTCTGTAAGTCCCTTGGGTACGATACTCCTGGTCGTAATATATTTACACTATACTCCGACCGGGTTTTATTTTGCTACCAGTAGTAGAGTTGTAGGATTAATTTATTATTTTGTTCTTTTGTATATAGTTTTTCCTAACAATTTCTCTGTTAGCAAATTGGCGCCGTTGCCGGGGACTTGGAATTAGTCCAAGTCCTAATTTCGGTAAAACGCCTTATTCCTTATTCTTTGATTCTTTGATTCTTTGATTCCTTGATTCTTTAATTTATTTTCGCACTTAGTTTTGCAGATTTGAATGTGCCGTGCGAATTGCCGGGCATCTGTCACCCGGCAAACCCGGAGGAAGTCCGATGCCGGACAAGTTTTGCCCGGCATCATGTCCGGCATGTTCAAATTGTTTTCAAAATTTCATACACTGTTGAGTTTTACAAATTTAAATGCATTATTGTCTACCCCTTCCATTATTTCTCTATTATTTTAGTTCCTATACTTTAATTCTTTATTTTGAATTTCGAGTTTACATTTGCCAGGTATTGTGCCGGGTGTTCTTCACCCGGCATTTCGGAGGAAGTCCTATGCCGGACAGGGTTGATCCGGCATGTCACCCGGCATGCTCAATTTCTCTCAATATTTTTGTCGCTAATTGTAGGGACAATTAGGAGTAATCTCCTACAACCCCTTATTTACTCTTACATTTATTTTTATTTTTTTTATTTTCCTTTACCTTTCAATGTCTTTTAACTAAGTTATGTTCGATTTTGGTCCCGCCGGGCACCTTGCCGGTTTTTATACACCCGGCAATCTTGGAGGAAGTCCAATGCCGGGCTTCGAACACCCGGCACTACGTCCGACATACGCAACTTTGTTTCTTCTTTTGATTTTTGCGAATTTAATTATGTTAATATCTTTTTATTTTATTATTACAAACATCTCGTTTTATCCATCTCTTCTTTCTTTTTGATTTATTTTATTTTCTCTTCGAGTTTAAATAAGCCGGGCAAGAGGCCGGGTAAAACCAATCCGGCATTAATGGGAGAAGTCCATTGCCGGATACGAGTTGCCCGGCATTATGTCCGGCATATTCAAAAAAAAAAATAATAAATCATTTTTTTTATTTTTTCTCTCTTGAATTGGTAACCTTTCCGTCTTATTATTACTTTTCGTACTATAATTTGTTTAATTTATAATTTTGTGTACTCCTCCAAAGTAAATTAGGTGAATGCAGTTCAAGCACACTCCCTACACAAATACTCAAATACAGCAGGCGTTTGACAAGAGCTCTCTTCCTCAGCAGGTGAATGTGGTTAGTGCACAACCACACACCTAGAGCACTAAATTCCAAGATTTTTCAACACCTGAGGAAGTGGAAATTACATGAGATCTGACCGTTCGCACGGAGCATAAGTCGCTGCAGCAACTTTTTGCTCAACCATGACCACTTGGTCAACTCCCGTCTCTAACGCTAAATTTATCAATGGGAGTATGCGAGATCGTTCATAACCTCTATTGATATCTCTGATCACTCTGCCAAGTAGCCAAAGGCTAAGTGTAGGGCAGCCCCACGCATCTGGTCTTCTTTCATCACAGGGGAGTCACTTCTTTTCTTTATTTCTTTCTTTTTCTTTATTTTTCTTTATTTTTCTTTCGAACACTGGGGACAGTGTTCCGGCCAAGTGTAGGGCAGGGACCCCCCTTAAAAAAATAAGTTTTTTATAATATGCATAAGTTGTGAGTTTTATCGATGTTTTACTAAACTTTTGCATGTCTTTGATTGAGATGAGATTAGGAATGACTAAAAGCTTGTTCTCTTAAGAGGTAAGCTTTCTAATGACTTGTAGATTCCTGTTTTTAACTTTTTGATTCTCTTTATTAACATGAGTACATGATCTTTCTCCTAATTCTTTCCTTTATGTACTTATGGGTATTCTTTTCTTTCTTTTTTTCAAACTGTGGAAAGTCTTTTGGGTGAAAATCTTAAAAAGGGTTTTTGTGAAAAAAAGAAAGAAGAAGAGAAAAAAAGAAAAGAAAAATCTTCTTCCAAAGGAAAAGCAATATATTCCTAGAGGTTGTATAAAAATGCCTCAGAATAAAAGCAACAAACGAGAGTTTTTCCTTTTATTTTTCTCCTAAATTCCCCGTTCTTCAATACAAAAAAAAAATTCATGGTTGATTCAGAAACCCTTGCAAAATAGGGCTGAATAATAAAAACCAATAATGAGAGTCTTGGCCACATTCAGAAACTCTTGAAAAATAGATGAATGATGGAAACCGGAAAAAGGAGAGATTACAAATCCCTTATGCAAAATAGCCCAAAAGTTTTTGATCGGTTTTGAAATTCCTTGTTTTATACCCATTAGTAGTTCGATGATCGATAGAATAAGGTAGATAGTGATACTTATGAATTAGAGTCATATAGTTGGAAATATTTATCTACATTTCATTCTAGAGTTTATCTGTTTTGTGCATAAGTAATTACTCCTTTCTAATCTTGTTTTGCTCGAGGACAAACAAAATGTAAGTGTAAGGCCTTGATAAGCCGCAGACTTATCATATTTTATGCACTAGATTTAGTATTATATTTATCTAAATAAAGTTATATTTATGTTATTTATGCTTATTATGTGTTAAAGTATAATATTTGTACAGATTTATGTTTTTACGAGTTTTCTGTGCAAGGAATGATTTTCTAGGCAAAAGTTAATTGAAGCCGGACTCAATGCCGGGTGGATCCTGCACGGCATGAACACAGAACAGAAAAGAGGCCTTGCCGGATGCGATGCCGGGTAAATTCTATCTGGCATGAGTGTAAAGTCGCATCGGTTGACCATACGATAGCACATGTGTTCCACGTGATTTCCAACCGCTGCCGGGTGTGATGCCGGGTATATCCTACCCGGCATAAGCACTTTTCCGCGCAGAATTGACGGTTTCGACCGTTAACAGTTGGGCGCATTTATCGCGTGTGCCGGCTACTGGTGATCCGGCACGACGCCCGGCAACGACACAATTAATGCCTATAAATAGGCTGAGGAAGGCAACAATTTGACAGACTTCAACACCATATTATACTTCATTCACATCTCAGTTTCCGCCCCATTCCAAGTGTTGGTGTCCAAGGAACGTTTGCAGATCCATCCACGCAAGAGAAGAAGAAAACCTTGTCAGGGTTAAGGCTATTAACATCTCCTTCTCCCCCTTTGTATTCTCTTCTTGTATTTGTATGGATGGTGATGCAGAATCCTTGTTAGGTTTTGGTTAGGGATGACTTCCTTGTAAAACTCTTATGATCATTTATGGAATTTTCAAGTTTCTTAACCCGAGTTCTAATCTTCTTACAAGTAGAATGAAGTAGCTATTCATTCTCTTATCTCTAAGTCCTATTTGAGGTTCACAAGACAAGAATAGGATAGATTAGGATTTTGGTAATCTTTAACATTGTCTTCTGCGCCTCAGCGGGAGCAAGACTTAAGGTTTAGGGTTAATCTCTTATTTCCCATTATTCTGTTGTATTCGCGGCATTGGCTATGCACGATGCAAGTATGAATATTGAGTTCCTTTTGTCAGATCCGAATCTGGAAGTGTTGTTTACGAAATGTACGATGCCGGGTGGCATGCCGGGTATAAGTTATCCGGCACGTTCAAGGCCATGAATCTACCGGGTAACGATGATCCGGCATCACGTCCGGCATATGCATTTTGCGAGACCAAATCCTCTTTGAGACTTGCCACCCTTGATCATTGGTCATACGAACCTTTTGCATTGATAATCTTCCCAAATCAAAGTTAGTTTATCTATTTATTTATTTAGTTTAGGATCACATTTTCAATTCCCCCCTTTGTTGTTATAGAATAGGCTTTTGCCCGGATTAGGACTAATTTTCTATAAGTCCCTTGGGTACGATACTCCTGGTCGTAATATATTTACACTATACTCCGACCGGGTTTTATTTTGCTACCCGTAGTAGAGTTGTAGGATTAATTTATTATTTTGTTCTTTTGTATATAGTTTTTCCTAACAATTTCTCTGTTAGCAGGCACTGAGGCAATTAGATTTATGAGTTAAGACCAGTATAAGTAAGGAAATAAGATGGTAGACGAATTGTGCGTTGATACCAGTAGTGTGGACCTGGTTAGGTAAGATTTTACAGGAAGCACACTACCCACTCCTTAAGGAACTGGGAGTGCATTCCTAGTAGAACAAATATGAGAAAGAAGATAAGAGGCTCTATGGAAAGAGACCTCAGTCACTAAGAGACCGAATCAGTACGGGATACAGCAAGAACTAGAGCATACAATACCCAAGGGCATAGTAAATGGATTTTCCTTGATTAAGTTCAAGAAGAACAATAAGTGTTATTATGGAACGATGAAAGAGGAGATCGACAACAGAATACTTCATAATTAGCAATAGCTAAACGTGTGACGAACACTATGAGTTTACTAAAACGAGACGTGGGACGACTACACCCCACAGGGCTTGCAGGCCTAACCCGCTCATTTATGAGTTAGTTGGGTAAGTAGTAATATACCAGTAAGGTACCCCATGCATGTAGACGAGTGGTGTAAGGAACACGGGAAGTAGTCGACTCCGTACCACGAACAACGACGCAAGATCAGACAAGAGCAGCTACTACCATAAACAGTCGAAGGGAAGAATTCAGTTGAACAAACAACACAAATGAATCAGAAAACAAATAATTAAGGACTACGAAGTGCGAAGAGCATGGATTGTTAAGCACAGACATTGAACATGTCTTAAAGTGTTAAGGATAAGACTGTAAAGCGCAATAAGCACTAAACAGTAGTTTTAGATTAAGGGTCATCCTCAGACCAAAGGTCAGTTGGAGAGAACAATTTAGACATTCGAGAAAACACTAAGAGTATGAACATTAGATCTCCAGGAAGACTAGATAGACGAGTTACAACTCATTAAGGCCGTGTATATAAAAAGATAACACGTGTCCACTGAGAGACTAATATTCCTAAACTGTAAGTAGGCAGAAGGATATACAATACTATGAATGATTAGAAAGGCAGTTAAGCCTAAGATTATCAGAGTCGTGCAGCGGAAGCTAGCAGATCAGTACCTTTAAGGTTAGACCAACTAAGTTAAGAATATGGTATAGGTACCGTTAAGAATCCTCGATGCAGAGACTAAGTCATTAGCATAGTTATGACCCTCTGATCGAATTATAAGTGAGATAAACGATATGGAAGCTAGAATGCTTAGTGAGAATTAGACATCTTGAACCTATGTTCAAGAATGATATGGTGTTGATTACGTGGGCGTAATCCATTTTAAGGGGGGTAAAGCGAAAACCGCTTAGCGTATGCTTATGTACTTAGTACATAAACTACGGTGCGCATAGCACAAAATAATTGAGAATATGTTTTACATAAACATTTTGAGATAAAATATGGTTATTGCGCACAGAAGATGTGAATACCATACATATTAAGTACCTATCTTGTTAACTCCGGTGTGAGTACAAGTTAAGAGAATTAAGGAAGAGGACTAAGGAGACTTAAGGAATAAGGAATATATGAGATATGAGTCGATATGAAAGTATGTCGAGATAAGAATAAGATAACACTATGAGATATTATTTGATATGAGTATGAGGTAGGAAATAGTAAAGCTATGAGATATAAGATGGTGAGAATTGGTATGAGACGGTTACAGAACTTAGTAGGAATTTAAGTCTTGAGGTAGTTACTAAGAGATGAATCTGGAATGTTTGATGGACTGAGTCCACACCTTGGAGATGTAATGATTACGACTAGAATCACTAAAAGATAGAAAATTGGAAATGAGTGAATTATTTGATGTTTGAAAATGATGTGGGAGGTGGAACTTGATTTTCTAGGAATCAAGGGAAACCGAACACAAATTGGGGTGGAAGGATAGTTCTACACTGATGCTGATCACATCAGGGTTGGATGATTCCTGAAACTCCCTATCAGTGGTCACAATTAAATCACGCTAAGGATGTAAGCGTTAGTATAAAGCGAAATTGGAGTTGATTGTATTTTTAATTAGAGGAATTATTCCTCACATGACCTCGTAAAAAGGATTACCTTTTTACTGAGTCTTGCCCATGAAGTCGAGGACGCACGAGCCTTTGTCTTCGGACCGGTGACATGGGGAGAGCAGAGTGTTTTGTATTCTGGCACATGGTGACGAGGACAAACGAGCCATTGTCTACGGACCGGTGACATGGGAGAATACGTTGGAAAATTATGTGATTGTTTTAAATCATCAAAAAGAAATAAAGAGAATTTTGAGTGCTATACATGCTTAAGCATGTTGTGTGATATTTAAGTATAAGAATATGGTGGATCTAATGATTCAATTAGTTTAAGTATACATAAGTATGATCTATATGATCTATGGAATGAGGTAAGACATGTATTCTAATAAGATAAGATGCATGGGAACTTTGGGGACAAAGTTCTTTTAAGGGGGGTAGATTGAAATACCCCAAACCTAAGTATGCTAAGTAAGCATCAAATTATGATGTAGAAAGGCTAAAATATGCCTTAGAATGATTGGTAGACAATTTAAACCAAGGAAAACACAAGAAAATGCCTTAAGGGCAATTAAGGCAAAAATGTGCTTTAAGCTTGGAGTGACTTTAATGAGCACCCAAATATCATGCTAAGACCTTAGTAATATCTAATGGTCATTTTAAAACCAATTACAAAGAAAACCAAGCTTGAAAACAAGCTTAAACACAAAATGTGCTTTAAGACTTCTTAAAGCACCTTTTTGAGAAATTGTCTTAGAAATGAGTTTTGAGTGGCTAAATGCCTATGATTACATATTAATCAACATGTGTACTAATTAGTATCACATTAGGAAGTCTAAATCAATGGGAAATCAAAAATTTCACAAATATGCGCACTAGTTTGTGAATAGTGCCAAATAGTGCCAAATTAAGCTTAAGTCAACATAAGTCAATTAGTTGGTCAACAAAGACCATGTTAGCCTTATCTAATGAGGGGGCCGGTTTCTAAGGGATGATTCATTAAAGACTTCATCAAATTAAGAAAAGAAAAAGGGAAGGAAAGTAAAAGAAAGACTATTTACCTTTATAACAAATATCTTCATTTAAGTCACCTTTCTTCTTTCCTCTCTTCATTTTCCTTCCTTCCACGGTTTCTTCTTCTTCTCTCCTCCAAAACCGAGAGAGAGCTCCATCCATGGCTCCTCACCTTCATTCACTTGCCAAATGCAACTCCAAGCTCCAAATCCAAAACAAATTGGCATATTTGTCTTAGTTAAGTCAAGGCCCTCCTTTCTATCTTTCAAATCCTTCAAAGCTCCATTTCGGTGCCAAGAGAAAACTCCATTGATGGAGGAAAATCAAGTTTGAAGAGCCCATTTGGTTCTCCATTCTCTTAAGGTAAAGAATATGTAAGAAAAGTTAGGTTTCCATCATTTCTTCTTTATGACCGAAAATTACCTTCTCATGGAGCCTTGTTTTATGCCTTGTTCTAGCTTATTTTCTATTCTCCAAGGGCTAGAGGAGGTCCTTCTTGATTCATATCCAAGCCCACCTTAAGACTTCAAGGTAAAACATTCATTTTTATACCTTAGAACACATTTTAACCTAGGTTTTCATTTCTTAAGGTTAGTGTATTATTTAGCACTCATGAGAGCCAAAAAATATATTGATTAGAACATTGGCAAGGGAAATGTAAATGGTGGCCGAGATTTCCAAGGGAAGGAGCCTAAGGAGGAACTTGAGAAAAACAAGGTAAATTGCTTACCTAATGGTGGTTTAAGTTTTAAGGGATGGTATTTAGAGAGGTACTAATGTAGCTTAAAGCTTACATTATGTAATGGGTTATTTAACCTAGGAAAAAGAGTTTAAACAAGCTTATGAACTTGTGACTAAGGAGCCAATGGGAATGAGTTAGTAATATAGGTTTAAGGTGGATTTTAAGAGCATTATAACTACTATGAGATTGATGGGTGTATTTGCAGGTTGAAAGCTTTTATATGTGGGAAATTCAGTGTTTAAGTTTAAGTTATTTAAGGGCCTAAGAGCCATGTCATTTAAGAGCCTTGGTGATATGCAATTTAAGATTATTGCATCATATTGAGTTTGTTGTGAATGAGTTGATTTGGGTGAGAAAATAAGATGAGAGAGGACTTGATGTGTGTGAGATGGTTGAATGAGGAAAACAATGCATTTGGGCATGATATATTAGAGAAGTTATGGCGAAATTTAGTAGAAAGCAAAGTGTTTAAGTGGTGGAGGTGAGTTAATATGCCCTAGGATTTACTAGGGATCATTAAGAGGAATTTGAGTGGAAATGAGTTAACTAAGTAGTTCTTGAGGTTTAGAATGACCTAGAGTTGTCTATGAGGAAATTAGAGTTTAAAAGGGTGTATTGAACACACCAGAGTCATGGTAAGAGGAATGGTGAGACTTGTGCATAAATTTGAAGGAGAAGGTGTATAATGCTTGAGGTGATCTAGGTATGAACGTGAGAATATATCAATGAAAGTCTTGGGAAGCTTGTGTAAGTAGGGATGATGCTAGTAGTGGAACAATAAGGTTTTAGTTTAGATGGTAACGAGTGGACTTAGGTGACGGAAGTGAAAATTGAAGGAGAATGTCGTCGAATGTCGAGGAAGTTGACTAGGAATGTATAAGAGTGTAAGATCAGGAGAACGGTGAGTAAATTGAGTAAAAGAAATGTAGATATCTAAGGAGGGTGTAGGAAGGTCAAGGTAAAGAAGAACAAGGTTAAGGTGCTAAGAGGATGGAAGAAATGTTTAGGTATGTCCAAGAGTTTAGGAATGATGAGTAACAAATGGAAAAGAGAGGAATTTGTGCATGGATATGTAAGATGACTTGAGGAAGTTTTGGTAAATGAACTGAAGATGGAAAATAATGTTTATGAAGTGCTCAAACTGTTAAGGAGGGAACACTTGGGTTGGTTGAAGTTTTGGTAAGGTTACAAGTTGGAAATGTAAGGAAATAAGTCCTAGGTGTTAGGAGTTTTAAAAGGATTGAGTGAATGTTTAAGAAGATCTTTGGAAATTGTTTTGGAGAGTTTGGTGGAAGTTCTAAGGTGAGTTTAAGTGCCTAAGTGGTATTTGGACACATGGGGGAACTTGTGGAGAAGTTTGAAGTCAAATGGGAATTTAGAAACAAGGTTCTGGAGCCGACCGACCTTAGGGACCGGACCTGCAAGGTCGGTCGAGCTCAGTTTACACTACCGGAAAGAGTTTCTGGAATCGACCGAACTTGGGGACCGGACTTACAAGTTCGGTCGGGCTTGTATTTTGTGTACGAATTGAGTCTCTGGAATCGACCGAACTTGGGACCGACTTTGGCAAGTTCGGTCGGGCTCAAATATCCCACGGGGAAACTCTCGGGAATGGACCGACCTTGGGGACCGGACTTGCAAGGTCGGTCGGGGTAAAATTTTCAAACGGTAATAAGTTCTGGTATGGACCGACCTTGGGTAAGGTCGGTCGGTAAGGTCGGTCGACCCTAAAAATGAAAAAAAAAAGAAAGAAACCCTAGGAAAGTTTAATGGTATTAATGGTACCCCATTAAGAGGGCAATGATGGATAGAGGTATAAAGACCTAAGAGATTAAGATAAGTATAAACTTAAAAGTTTAAGGTTAAGTTGTAAGATTAAGTTGTAAAACTTAAGAGGTGTTAGGTGGGAATCATTATGGGTTAAGTAAGTTAAATAAGTTGAATTAAGTTAAGTGATTAACAACCTAAAACTGAATGAATGTTTTAGGGCTTGAGTATTTGGACTCCGGAAGAGAATAAGCAACCGAACGACCAACGGTGAACGGTACAGTTCTTCTTGTGACTTGCTTGCTAACGAGGTGTCCCTCGGCTTGTGTGCTATTTGTTTTTGTGTGCTCACTAAACAAGATAAAGCATGCAACCGGAACATTATGTTTATTGTATTGTTGTGTGATGTTTGAAAACTAACACAACTTACTGTGAGAACTTACTAACCAACGTTTAGTAAGGAATTGAGTGAGACTAAGGAACGCTCCCTAATATAAGTTTGTTATAAACCGAAAGAGGTTAACCAACAAACATTGTCTTGAGACTTCTACTAACTGGAACTTAAGGGGGGAGTGAGGAACCCGGGACTGACTCCGGTCATGCATGCTAAGGAAAAGGGGGTTCGGTATCTATAGCAGATCCGACTTCCACTTAAGGACTTGTCTTCGGACTTGTTGCCTAGGGTCGGTTGCCGGCTCAGCTACGTTGGACATACAGTCCAAGGTAGGAGGCATTAAGATGGTGCGGTAGGATCACCTAAATCCTAAATTATAAGATAAGTTGTTTATTCAACCAATGGAGTTAATAGCTCATTGGCTAGGGTTGCTTTTGACCCGACAAAAATAAACATTGAGGTAAGATGCAATCATTTCTATTTAAAGAGTGGTTTGTATTCTAAGATTAAGATAAGGTTTGAGATAAGTTGCAACCATTCCTTTTTAAAGGATGGTTTGTATTATAAGACTAAGATAAGCTACATCCATTCCTTTTTAAAGGATGGTTGTTTCTAAGGCTAAGATAAGACTAAGATTGAGGTAAGATAAGGATGGACTAAGATTAAGAGGAAACATAACTTAAGGAGTTAAATAATTAACTCTCTAATTAAGGGAACACATTTAAGTCGTTCATTATGTTTGAACTTTGATTGTTCATATTTGGATTGTTGTTTACTGCACTTTCTATTATGTTGTGCATCTAATCAACCTCCATGCTATCGACAATTAGTCGTCGTAGCCACGTTAGCTTGGGGGCCATGAGAGGATCGTACCAGCATTCGTGCTGACCCCCTTTGGGGGCTGTTTTTACTACACAGGTGAACGTCAGGAGGCGGCCGTCACGAGAGTAAGATGGGGTACAAGCGTTACGGGTTAAGTGTGGCCTACGAGTTGTGCATGTACACTCGTATGGCATTCTTGAGTTAGTAAGATGTATAGGATGTGAGGGGATTGTAAGAAGGATATGTATTTGGATAAGACTTGTATGTACTAATGTTCGGTATATTCTGTCAATCAGATCGTGGCAAGGTCCCGGAGTGTATTGAATTCCGCTGTGACATTTATATATATGTTGTTAAGTTGCGAAACCACATTTGGATTGAGATGGGGTGTTACACATACAATCTCTATGGTGTCTTAAAGCACATTTTTGGCTTTACCGATCTTAAGGGATGTTTTTGCCTTGTTGAGATCTTATATTGTTCCCCAATGGTATTAAGATGATTTTTAATCTTCTTAGATATTTAATAGATCATTTAATTAAGTTTTAAAGGTTAGGGGTATTTCATTCTGTTTTGTTGAGATGTGTGTAGGCAGGAAAACCGTAAAATGGATTTTCTAGCTAGGAACATAGATCGTGATTATCAAATTCGCAACCATGATTATAATACCCCTACCGCAATTCTCATCATTAACCCTTAATCACCTCGATAATCAATACATATGCAGTGGATAATCCAAATACAACGGCGGGTGAAATAATGTCGTTAGCCACCCACGTGACTAACAAGCTAGGCCTAACTTAATACAGCATCGGTCTGATGGACCGGAATTCCCGAGTACTCAATATAAATACAATTCTCATTCTTTGCTAAACCGAGTCTCATTCAATAAAAACTATACCGAGTTTCTATTACAATTCAGATGCTGATACACTTTCGGTCTTACAATACTAACAAGTACAATTACAATGCTATTACATACTCTAACTACTACCCATGCTGTGGCATCCCCGTCCTACTCTCGAACGGTTATCGGCTCCAAGTACCTGAAAAGAAATGGGTGTCCCCAAAGGGGCTCAGCACCTTTGCTGGTATGGAAGTCGTGCAACCCGCTACTACCGGGCTACACTCAACTAATTCCCATCTTAACATGTGGTTAATTTTTTTTAAATCAAAACATGAAGTACAATACACATACAACATGCTCGCATTCATACAAGTATTCAAACTAAGAATACAATCATAAACTAACACATTAAGTTAGTTAGTTTACATTTTATCACTCTTTAGGCTTTGAGGGTTTCTACCTCACTAACGCCTCGTTCTTATTATTTAGTACCTTATCCGTTCTCTTCGTATATCTTACTTGTTCTCTTAGTTCTTTAGGCACTACGGGTCTCTAACTTATTTCTCAATTGTTCATCTCTTAAATAATTCTTAAGCCAATTCACATGGCCTCCGGGTAGAGTCATACACAAGACTCACCACCGGGCTTTCAAGCCTAGTCTTACTTCCCCGGTTTCGACCTTACTCTGGGTCTAGCATGGTGGGAAGGTTCGACTAGCTACCGGAACTACTCTCTTAGCTCCTTACTTACATGAACGTCCGTATCTCTACCGGACTTCTCACATTCCCACATACTCCTCTCTCGGAGTCATAACATGTTTATGTTTATTAGACTAGAGGCATTACTCTCGATGTCATCTATCGTCTTAGGGAATTTTCTCAAGTTTGGGTATTCTCTTATTAAAGGGTTGCCCTGACATTTCGAATACTTATTCATTCGGGTTATTTTCTCATATCGGGTTGAATCCTCATATAGGAGGCCGTCTATCTCTCAAGGGAGTTTGGTGGTCCCTTATATCTCTTTTACTTTTCCCATGAGTTAATATCTTTGAACTATCTTTCTTCTCTTAATAGGGGTTCTTTATATCTTTCCACTATTAGTTATTTCGAGGATTGTTTCATTTCGGTTCTCTAACCGTTAACGGGAG
Source organism: Limonium bicolor (assembly GCA_023374045.1). Lineage (NCBI taxonomy): Eukaryota > Viridiplantae > Streptophyta > Magnoliopsida > Caryophyllales > Plumbaginaceae > Limonium > Limonium bicolor. The sequence goes on from CM041778.1 coordinate 147,950,882, forward strand.
TTTACTAATCCCGTACATCTCTCTCACGTCCTAGTGAGTTCATAAGGTTGCGTTATCGTTATTCTCTAATAGATAATTCTCATGTGTGTTTTCTACGTTCACGTTATTTGTAGAGCAACTCTTTCTTCAAGTCACTTACCAAACTACACTCATTTACGAGTTGGTCTACAACACTAAGTTAGACCTCACAGTCAAACATGGATGGTTAGCACATACAACATGCATCAAGGCACATAACAATGCAATAAACATTTGTCATGCATTTATCTTTTTAGGCCGGCACACAAGCATACAACACACAAGCTGAGAGGACTCGGCAGGACACAAGTTGTAAGAAATCCATACCTGTCACCAAAGATTTACTATAACGTGTCATCTCATGCTCCTCGGGTAACACTCGAATCTCTGATAACATTTCGAGTGTTTCTATTAACATTAAGGTAATACAGTATGTAAACAACTAATACTCCCGTAGTTAACCCCGTTGTCCCGTTATTCTTAACTTTGCTTAGTGTTCTTAAGTTCTAACTTCTCAATCACTTCTAGCACTTGTTTATACTTCTTAGGACCATTACATGTCACCAAACAAGTCCTAATCATCACTAATATCATTTCCAATCAATTCCCCAACTTTTACAACCATTAAAACACTCTCGGTCACATTTTGTGCTTGGTCCAAGACCTGGTTTGGGTCTCTAGTCCCGGACCAATGCTCTGCATCAACTTCGGCTAAAAATTCACACTGGTCCGGGACTTTGTACCTATCCCAAGTCCCAGATCAACCCCTGAAGGTGACTCTTGGCCCATTTTAAGGTGTGGTCCGGGACTTTGTCCTAGGACCAAGTCCCGGGCCCTGCTAAAAAGCTGCTAAATAGTCATTTTTCAACCCCAATGCCTACCTTAATCCTGACCCAAACGTTTCCTAATCTTTCCACATGTTTCCAAACATGTTTTAACACCTTAAACACTCATCAAACCTTCTTAAATTATTGATCACACCATTACTCAAACTTTACTCAATTTAACAAATCCACATTCCTCATTTTTGCACTTATGCACACTAGTGCATTCTAGAACTTCTCTTGATAGTTTTTACCTTATTCTCAACCCATATGACCATTCCAAATTCTTCCAAGGCAAATGCATCACTAGCTCCCAAATCCATCTTCCATTACAAGGCCTTGCACACTAGTTCTTTCCTAGGAATTCAAAACACTAAAACCCCACTTTTGCTACAGATTTTTGCATCACTCAAATCCATTATCCAACTACCATTTCAAAGTGATTAATAAAATCAACTGAACCCTATAAACACATAGGTTCACCAATTTATAAAGTCGCCTAAAACACTCCATTTCTACTGAAATTTCACCATAACTTCGTTACCAATCTAGCATGCCCAAAATGTCAATTTCTCACCTAAATCAATTCAAAGCTAACCAATCCCATAGTGGGTTCTACCAGCACACAACATTTCATCCAAAACTCATTAAACACAACATAATGCAACAATCTCAAATGAAATGGCACTTAGGCCCTTAAATCAACACAATTAACAAATTCTCTCTTATAGCTACCAACACACTTTAAACTCAATTTTGGGTTCATTCTTTTAGTTTTCCCATCCCAAATTCTAAAAGAAATCAAGATAGCTATTAAGGTATTTTATTTACCTTTAATTCTCAAGTGCTCTTTTTCACTTCTCCTCCTTCTCCATTTCTCTTGACTCCAAAATCGGCCAAGGGGCAAATCAAATGCCAAGAACTCTAAATTACCATTCAAAGAGGGAATGGGGCTAAGTAAAAACACTTAGACACAGTGAAACACCCTAGGAATTCAAGAAAGGAGCTTAAAGCACAAATTAGGGCATTACCTTTGGGAGTTCTAGCATAGGTTTTCAACCTTGAATCAAAGGAGGGTTCCAACCACCATTGGAGACTTGGAAAATAGCTCAAACAAGGAAAGAAAAATGCCATATTAAGGGCTGAAATCGGCCAAGGTAAGACAATGGAGAAAAATGAGTTTTTCTTGGATTTTTCTTACCTTGAATGAAAGAGGAGACTCCCTAGCTCCATAAGATCTGATTTTCTCTTCAAATGGGATATACCCATGGAGGTCAACTTCATCTTTTGGATATTTTGAAAAGAGGGAAGTGTAGCCCTTGGTGAGAGGAGCTTAAATATGTAATTTATTTTTGATTTGGAGCATGGAGTTGGCTTGGGCATGAGGAGGAAGATGGAGGAGCCATGGGAGGAGCTCAAAAAATCGTTCCAGTAGAGAAGGGAGGAGGGAGACGGTTGGGAGGAAGAAGAAATGAGAGAGAGAGGGGGAAAATGAGAGTAAGAGGAGAGAGAGAGAGAGCAAAAAAGGGGTATTTGTTACTTTTGCTTTTTGAATTTAGTCTTCTAGCTTATTAGCTAGTTTATTAGTTACAAGAAGGGAGTTCTGGCACACTCTAAAAACTGGCCCCACTAATTAATTAAGCTGGGGGTGTTTTCGTCTTTTCGCAAGAAATGCTCGTTAATTTTTTGGGTTTGGGCACTATTCACTAACCGGGCCCGTTTTCTGGATTTTTCTCGTTTCTTTAATTTTGATGGTTCTTAAGCTTCCATTAATATTTAATTATAGTTATATAGTTAACTATAATTTTTACGGGTCTGTTTGACCACTTAAAGTCACGTTTTCGGGTTTTCTCGAAAAATGTGCTTTAAAGCTTCCTTAGAGTTTTTAACCCACTATATGGATCCGTTTTCTTCAGGATTTGTTCCCACATATTATTTAGACATAATTAAGCCCTAGGAATCCATCTATGACCCTGAATGAGTTCATATACCTCCTATGATTGCATAACACTCATTTTTACGTTTTACACTTTTTAAGTTTTCTCTTTTCTTTCGGTTTTACTTTCTTCACCAAAGCTTTTTAGGCATCATTAGGCCTCTAAAATTCATATTAGAATAATTTAATCACCATTTTTAGGTTTGGGGAATTTCAATCTACCCCCTTAAAGAACTTTGCCCACAAAGTTGGTGAATCTAATATTGTTAGTCTCATAGGCATATCATATACCAAGGTCATAATCTATATAACTTTACCGACTCCACAAGTCAGTCTTTTTTCATGCTACACATACCACCCAACACGTCTTAGCATGCATAGCAATCAAAAATACTATTTTGTATTCTCTCCACGGGGTCGATCAGAAGACAAGAAGGCACTACAGTCCTCGAATCCCATATCGAGTAATACACTGACGATCCCTCAGGTACCGGTCACGTTGAACACTTATGCTTTTTGGTTCACAGCCGTTTCATGACTAATGGGCACTTACTCTCTCTGGCCCACAGTCCCTTTGGTTATGATCAAAACGTTTGCATCTCTAGATATCCTCAGGCACTCTAGGTCATCCAGACACAAGACTTCTTTACGTCCCGCTGCCTTTGGAAAAATACACACACTGCCACCGTCCTACCTGTCAACTTAGGACCGTTACTCGTCTCGTGCAATGGTTTCAAAACTAATCCTCACTCCCACCGTCCTACTGGTCAACTTAGGACCGTTGCTCGTCCGGTGTAGTGGTTTCAAAACTGGTCCTCATTCTCAAGTTTGAAGGAAAATCTTTTGCAAAACCAGCTTGAAATTCTTTTTTGAAAACGTCACACAACTCCAAGTCCAATTTATGCTACTTGCCTCTATTCTTAGTGTGATTACTTGTGACCACTTATAGGGAGTTCAAGAATCATCCAACCCTAATGTGATCAGCATCGGTGTTGAACTATCCTTCCACCCTAATTTGTGTTCGGTTTCCTTTGATCTCTAGTAAATCAAGTTCCACCTCCCACTCCAATTGACACAATCAAATAGTCAATCATTTTGATTTTCTATCTTTTACTCTTTCTAGTCATACTCATAAAACAATTCATTTCAAATTATCTCCAAACCATGGAACTTAGGTCATCCATTATTCTCAATTTACTTCTAATTAATTTACCTAGGAATTCAACCCTTCTGGGACTCATTTCATTCATTATTACTCAATCATAACATACATCACACAACTCCAAAGGATGGAACTCAATCCATCGATAGTTCTCAATCAAATCACCTAGGGAACTCAATTCCTACTAGGTTCTTCATCGGTTTCATACCGATTCATACTCATCATATCTCATGTCTAATCTCAAATAGACAAATATCATAGGGATTTTAATTCCCTTGGAGTTTCTCTACTCCCTTCCACTTGTATACTCACACCTGAGTTAACAAGATAAGTATATTTACACACTTGGTATTCGCATCTCTTGTGCGCAATAACCATAATTACACAATGAATGAATACATATGTTTATGTAACATAAGTTCCAATCATCAAAACAATTTCTTTTATGTTATGCACACCGTAGTTTACGCATCTAATACGTAAAACATACGCTAAGCCGTTTTTTGCTCTACCCCCTCCCCCTTAAAAGGGATTACACCCACGTAATTTACCGTGTGTAAATTGAACATTGGTTCATCCAATTCGGGGGTCATGGAGTATCTTAGCATCCATGTGGTCAACTATGCAATGTTCTTTGGTCAAAGGGTCTTAGCCATGTTGATGGTTTAGTCCCTGCACCAGGAATTCTCATTGGAGTTTGTTTAACTCCTAACCGGTTTCGGTTCTAGCCTCTCAGGCTTCAAGGCATTGATAATTAGCCATTTACTCATACTTACTAGGTATATTCAACCTTAAAATTACAGCCCACTAGCTTCTGCCGCGCGACCCTGATAACTTAGAGCTTGGTTCACCCTTTTCGTTATTCTCAATGTATTACACATCTCCCTTTTATCCCTTTCGTCTTGGGAATAAAGGTCTCTCAATCGACGCGTGGTATTTCTTATCGTATGCAAATTCGATGAGTTATAGATTTTCTATCTAGTTCTCTGGAAATATATTCCGTATACAGCTGTATACCTTCGTGATTATTCACTTGGTTCCTCCTAATGTGTAGTGCTTCCTCTATTGTTAGTGGCTTCTGAATTATGTTCACTTTACTGATTCTGTACAAGGGTTCTTTTACTTGTACGACCTTGCATTTCTATGCGTCGGTCCTCATAACATTCATAAGCTTCGTCCCGCTTTCATTGTGGTGGAATTTATTAGTTGATTGTCGGTATATCCAACGTTCTTCGTGCTTCCCTGGCCAATGGCCGCATGGTCTTGTTTCTAGCTCTTTGCTTGGCTGGTTTGTGCCATGTTCATTGGTATGTTTATACATCTTTCGTATCCAATACGGTTGATTATTTGGCAATTGGGTACTCTTGTCCCAAATTTTACTACTTCACTTATCAATTTGATTCACTAAGGATACTCTTTCAGTTCCTTATGCATTTGCAATAGGAATGAACCATGCCTTCCCTATGAGCTCTTTCGTCACGTGGCGTATGCTACTGGCTTTTCTGCTCAGTCTATTTACCAACTCTTGCTTTCCATCTCCACTGAGTCTAACTCGTAATTCCACTTGTTCTCCATGTCATTGTCTGACTACATTCCCCTATTGGTCGCTTACTACACACCATGTTCACTGATTCTACAGTTTTGACTCACATGGCGTCCGCTATTATGTTAGCTTCTGCTAATATGTTTCCACCATTTGTACTATGGTTTGCCATTCACTTGGCTGATTACAGAATATGCTATTCTTTATGTCTCTGTGCTCCATGAGCGTGTTCCACTCTATACTTTACATTATACACATACAATGTTTCTTCTACCCGATTACTCTTTCAGTTTCCAACCATTGCTATAAAGGCTTAGTCCTTCTTACTAGTCTTGAAAATCTCTTATTTATTATTCAAATTAATCCTTGGCAATAGCCACATGCTCATGCTTGATATATTGTTGAGTGGAATCCTCTTTCTGAAGGGTCCACATAATCACCGCTTCCGGTTTCACAATAATGAGAGGTATCCCCACTCTTGTAATGAGTGGTTCGTTCACCGCTCTTTTCATTTAAGTTAAGTAATATGTTTCCTCTTACTGGTGCCATTCTCGGCAATTCTTCTCATGACTCTTAATCAGTTTTACAACCGTTGACTTTACGCATTGTAGTTAGTTCACGGCTTATAAGCCACGTTGCCTCGAGCTATGCTCTTTGTAAGCTGTTTATACAAGTTAAACTTCTCCGTATGCCATCAGATGGTTTGGAGGTGATACTGGGCTCCTTGATACGGTTGTTACATCACACTTCTGTTCATTGGAGATCCCTTAGGAAATCTGATATTAATCAGTGCCTCTTAGCAATTTAGGGTATCCCCTATTAAGTGGGATCCCTTCAGTGTTCTAACCGAGTATTCATTTTAACACTTGTGTTCTTATCATGATATTTCGTTCAACTGTTGTTCACTCCGGTACCCTTCAAGGATTGCTCCTGGATGTTGCTAAGATACGCCATTACATCTGGCTAATGTTTATGATATGTCGTGTTAACTACACCGCCTTGCGGTACCGTATTCCGACTGTCCCGTTTAGGGTTATAATGTCACCCGTTCTTAGGGTTATAATGTCTCTCATTCTTGGGTAGATCGTTGATACTTTCTCTTTGAGTTATTGATTGGTTTTAGTGTCTTCTTTAGTGAGGAATAATATTCCCCGGTAGCCGTGGTGATTATTGTGGGAATTCTATCCCGTTTATTGAACATTAACGTGTCCGTGTTAGGCATTGTCGTACTATTTGGACTAGGTATTACTTCCAGCTATCATACATTCACTTTGAAATTCTTGAGACATATCCCATGTCTTTACTCAATAACTAGTGCTTATCGCACTTCCTAACACTTATTGATTTCCCTTAAGTGAATTCTCTGATTCCTTTATACTCGTTAGCTTACTGAGTTCTTCTTCTTCAATGGTTCGGGGTAATCAGCTGTTTTGTTCTAAACTTGCTTCGCGGTCCATAGTACGGAGTTGACTACTTCCCGTGTTTCGTACACTACTTGTATACATACGTGGGGTACCTTATTGATACATTGTTACTTACCAGACTAACTCATAAATAGGTCTGTCAGGCCCGTAAGCTCCTTCGGAGTGCGGTCGTCCCACATCTCAATTTCGGTACACTAGTAATGCTCGTCACACGCCTAGGTGAAGTATTCTGTTGTCAACTCCTCTTATATCGTCCTATGATATCTTGATGTGGTTCTTCTGGGTTTGGTTTTAAAAATTTGAGGTTTTTGAAAAATATTTGAGTTTGAAGAAAAATTTGAGTTTTGAAAGTAAAATCTTCAAGGCATTTCAATGCTGGGTGGTTCTGACCAAGTCTAGCTTCTCGCTGACTGGTATATCTTTTAATACAGTGGTCAGGCCGTTAGGCCCTTCCGAGTTTCGTTCTAAAGTTCCTAGGATTCGTTCGTCATCTTGGTACTTCACTATGTACTTGTTGCTTATTAAAAGTTTCTCTGAATAGTCCTATTCTTACTGCACTTGCTGTGGCAAGTGCGTGATACAGGTGGTTTTTAGGTTAGCTTATACCGGTTACGGTGTTGTTTCCAAGCATATTCGGTAGCCTTATTGGCTCTTCCTTTCCTTTAGTCTTGATAATCAATCTTCTGAGTAGCTTCTCCTTAGTCGTGACATAATAGTCATTAATCAGGGTGCTTCTCCAATCTCAGAGATGCCTATTTACTTAGTTCTGTGTTTTCCTTGTTGCTCGTTCCCACACAATTACCGTGGTTACCGAGACTTAACTTGTTTAGGCACTACTTCTGTAGTCCTATCGGGGTGTATCCCGTAAAGGTTCTCGTAGCAGTCTGAGCTATGTTGGCCAGGTATTGCGACCTCTTTGGCGTTTTAGTTTTGGAGTTAACCACTCCTGACTATCTCCTTAGTCGGTTAGTATACCGTTGGTGGTATTTTCTAACAATTGCGGTCGCGTAGACTCGTGCCACGGGTTTGGTTACTTCTCCTTTTTCCGCTTCGTTGCACTGCTGGTGCTTTCTTCTTGCTGGCTAAGCCGGGTTCTCACGACTGCTAAGCATGTCGCCCCATGCTACCACAAATTCCAGTTTCTTGTGGTTAGGATTTCTCAATCTCCAGCCATTAAATGCGGTTATTGTTGTTCCAACAGAACCGTCTCTGGGATTTCCGGTTCTTGGAATCTACCGTATGACAGGTTCTTGTGTTCTTACGGAATCATTTCATAACTGCCACATCGGGCTTTCCCGAGTAAGAGAGGTCTTCCCTCTCTCTGGCGTTCTTTCCCGAGTTATAAATTGGGGGATGTGGAGGGCGGGTCTGATATTGTAGGTATCCAGATCATACTAGAAGTTCCTATCTAGCGTACCTCTCATGGTATCACTCAACCCTTAGCCCTAAGTCTCTAATTCCTAACTCGGTATTTTCTAAACTCGGTATTTCAAGTCATCAGAGCGAAGTATTGCTCTGATACCACTTTTTGTAACACCCTTACCGCAATTCTCGTCATTAACCCTTAATCACCTCGATAATCAATACATATGTAGCTGATAATCTAAATACAACGACGGGTGAAACAATGTCGTTAGCCACCCACGTGACTAACAAGGCCTAACTTAATGCAGCATCGATCTGATGGACCGGAATTCCCGAGTACTCAATACAAATACAATTCTCATTCTTTGCAAAACCGAGTCTCATTCAATAATAACTATACCGAGTGTCTATTACAATTCAAATGCCGATACACTTTCGGTCTCACAATACTAACAATTACAATTACAATGCTATTACATACTCTAACTACTACCCATGTCGTGGCATCTCCATCCTACTCTCAAACGGTTATCGGCTCCAAGTACCTGAAAAAGAATGGGTGGCCCCAAAGGGGCTCAACACCTTTGCTGGTATGGAATTCGTGCAACCCGCTACTACCGGGCTACACTCAACTAATTCCAATCTTAACATGCGGTTGATTTTTTTAAAATCAAAACATGAAGTAAAATACATATACAGCATGCTCGCATTCATACAAGTATTCAAACTAAGAATACAATCACTAACTAACACATTAAGTTAGTTAGTTTACATTTTATCACTCTTTAGGCTTTGAGGGTTTCTACCTCACACCTCGTTCTTATTATTCAATACCTTATCCATTCTCTTTGGATTATTGACTTGTTCTCTTAGTGTTTAGGCATACGGGTCTCTTACTTATTTCCAATTGTTCATCTCTTAAATAATTCTTAAGCCAATTCACATGGCTCCGGGCAGAGTCATACACAAGACTCACCCCGGGCTTTCAAGCCTAGTCTTACTTCCCCGGTTTTGACCTTACTTGGGTCTAGAATGGTGGGAAGGTTCGACTAGCTACCAGGAAATCTCTAGTAGTTCTTACTTACATGAATCCGTATCTCTACTGGACTTCTCATATTCCCAAATACTCCTCCCTCGGAGTCATAACATGTTTATGTTTATTAGACTAGAGGCATCACTCTCAATGTCATCTATCGTCTTAGGGAATTTTCTCAAGTTCGGGTATTCTCTTATTTAAGGGTTGCCCCGACATTTCGAATACTTATTCATTCGGGTATTTTCTCCATACTGGGCAAATCCTCATATAGAGGCCGACTATCTCTCAAGAGAGTTTTGGTGGTCCCTTATATTCTTTTACTTTTCCCATGAGTTCATATCTTTGAACTATCTTTGTTCTCTTAATATGGGTTCTTTATATTTTTCCACTATTAGTTATTTCATGGATTGTTTCGTTTCGGTTCTCTAACCGTTAACGGGAGTTTACTAATCTCGTACATCTCTCTCACGTCCTAGTGAGTTTATAAGGTTGTGTATTGTTATTCTCTAATAGATAATTTCGTGTGTTTTCTACGTTCACGTTATTTGTAGAATGACTCTTTCTACGAGTCACTAACCAAACAACACTCAGTTACGAGTTGATCTAAACACTAAGTTAGACCTCACAGTCCAAACTGGATGGTTAGCACATACAACATGCATCAAGGCACATAACAATGCAATAAACATTTTTCATGCATTTTTTTTTTATGGGCACACAAGCATAAACACACAAGCCGAGAGGACTGGCAGGACACAAGTTGCAAGAAATCCATACCTGTCACCAAGATTTACTCTAACGTGTCATCTCACGCTCCTGGGTAACACTCGAATTTCTGAAACATTTCGAGTGTTTTATTAACATTAAGGTAATACGGTAGGTAAACAACTAATACTCTCGTAGTTAACCCGTTGTCCCGTTATTCTTAACTTTGCTCAGTGATCTTAGGGGGTGTTCACTTCAGGGTAAACAGGAAAGGGAACGGAATGATTCCCTTTGTAATCGTTTGTTTTGTATTTTTAAAATTCTGTTTCCCCACTTTCAGTTTTAAAAACCCCCATATCCCTCTACAGCGATTCCCCCCAACATTGTGGGGAATGGTATTCCCTTTGTTCATCTTTATCTATTCGCGTATTTTGGATAAATATTAATATATGTTATTTCTAATATATGTAAATCTTATAATATATTATTATTTAAAATATTATATATATATATAAGATATTAGTGTATATTTTATAAATATTAAATATATCATTTTAATTTAAATATATTTATATGTATACTTATATTTATATAAATATTAAAAAATATTATATATAATTTATATAAATACCAATATATATATTTCATTTATAATATAAAAAATTACTAATATATATTATATTTAATATTAATATTATATAATGTATGTAATTAATATTAAATAATTATTTATATATATTATTTATAATATATATCATTTATAATTTAAGTAAATATTAATATATTATAATATATAATTTATATATTATAAATATGCATTATATTTAATTTATGTAAATATATATTATATATAGTTTAAATATAATTTATATAATTATGAATATATATTTTATATAAATTATATTATTTTAAATTAATATTAACATATACTATTTATACATTTTTTTATTATCTACATTATTTAAATACATACTATGTAAGATTTAATTCAATATATATATCAAAATTAAACAACAAGAAAGGGAATCATTTAGAAATTGTATTCCGTTTCTGAACAGAACCAAAAAACTTCTTGATTGGGGGGAATTCCTTTCCTTTCCTTTCCATTCCCTTTCCTGATTCCATTCCGTTTCCTTATCTCGAAGTGAACGCCCCCTTAAGTTCTAACTTCTCAATCACTTCTAGCACTTGTTTATACTTCTTAGGACCTTTACATGTCACACAACAAGTCCTAATCATCATCTAATATCATTTCCAATCAATTCCCCAACTTTTTCAACCTTTAAAACACTCTCGGTTATATTTTATGCTTGGTCCGGGACCTGGTCCGGGTCTCTAGTCCTGGACCAATGCTCTGCATCAATTTCGGCTAAAAATTCACACTGGTCCGGGACTTTGTACCTATCCCAAGTCCCGGACCAACCCCTAAAGGTGACTCTCGGCCCATTTTAAGGTGTGGTCCGGGACTTTGTCCAAGGACCAAGTCCTGGACCCTGCAAAAAAGTTACTAAATGGTCATTTTTCAACCCCAATTCCTACCTTAATCCTCACCCAAACTTTTCCTAATCTTTCCGCATGTTTCCAAACATGTTTTAACACCTTAAACACTCATCAAACCTTCTTAAATTATTGATCACACCATTACTCAAACTATGCTCAATTTAACAAATCCACATTCCTCATTTTTGCACTTATGCACACTAGTGCATTTCTAGAACTTCTCTTGACAGTTTTTACCTTATTCTCAACCCATATGACCATTCCAAATTCTTCCAAGGCAAATGCATCACTAGCTCCCAAATCCATCCTCCATTACATGGCCTTGCACACTAGTTATTTCCTAGGAATTCAAAACACTAAAACACCACTTTTGCTACAGATTTTTGCATCACTCAAATCCATTCTCCAACTACCAATTCAAAGTGATTTATCAACTCAACTCAACCCTATAAACACCTAGGTTCTCCAATTTATAAAGTCTCCTAAAACACTCCATTTCTACCAAAATTTCGCCATAACTTCGTTACTAATCTAGCATGCCCAAAATCTCAATTTCTCACCTAAATCATTTCAAAGCTAACCAAACCCATAGTGGGTTCTACCAGCACACAACATTTCATTCAAAACTCATTAAACGCAACATAATGCAACCATCTCAAATGAAATGGCACTTAGGCCCTTAAATCAACACAATTCATAAATTCTCTCTTCTAGCTACCAACACACTTTAAACTCAATTTTGGGTTCATTCTTTTAGTTTTCCCATCCAAAATTCTAAAGGCAATCAAGATAGCTATTAAGGTAGTTTATTTACCTTTAATTCTAAAGTGCTCTATTTTACTTTTCTCCTCCTCTTCTCCATTTCTCTTGACTCCAAAATTGGCCAAGGGGCAAATCAATTGCCAAGAACTCTAAATTACCATTCAAAGAGGGAATGTGGCTAAGTAAAAACACTTAGACACATTGAAACACCCTAGGAATTCAAGAAAAGAGCTTAAAGCACAAATTAGGGCATTACATTTGGGAGTTCTAGCATAGGTTTTCAACCTTGAATCAAAGGAGGGTTCCAACCACCATTGGAGACTTGGAAAATAGATCAAACAAGGAAAGAAAAATGCCACATTAAGGGCTGAAATCGGCCAAGGTAAGACAATGGAGAAAATGAGTTTTTCTTGGATTTTTTTACCTTGAATGAAAGAGGAGACTCCCTAGCTCCATAAAAGCTGCTTTTCTCTTCAAATGGGATATACCCATGGAGGTCAACTTCATCTTTGGATATTTTGAAAAGAGGGAAGTGTAGCCCTTGGTGAGAGGAGCTCATATATGTAATTTATTTTTGATTTGGGGCATGGAGTTGGCTTGGGCATGAGGAGGAAGATGGAGGAGCCATGGGAGGAGCTCAAAACATGTTCCAGTAGAGAAGGAAGGAGGGAGACAGTTGGGAGGAAGAAGAAATGAGATAGAGGGGAAAATGAGTGAGAGAAGAGAGAGAGAGAGAGAGCAACAAGGGGTATTTGTTACTTTTGCTTTTTGCTTTTTGACTTTAGTCTTCTAGATTATTATCTAGTTTATTAGTTACAAGAAGGGAGTGCTGGCACACTCAAAAAACTGGCCCCACTAATTAATTAAGCTGGGCGCTGATGAGAGAAGGAAGGGGTAGAGGTCTCCTCGACTATTGCATCAGTGGATCACGTTCTTGCTTGAAAGATCCTTGATTGAAAAACCAAACGGGTCAAATTCCACGGAACAGTTGTTATCCTTACTGAATTTATGAATGAAAATTAGGTTCTTGATTAAAATGGGAGTGAAAAGAACATCATGTAGATGAAAGGGGATGAGGGAAGTTGGGTGTTACCACATGGGTGATAGGGAGTAGTTAACCAATGCCAACGATCACATTAGAGGGAGAAGATATTCCTTGACCGATAATAGGAGTAAGGATATCTGCAGTCGAGCTCATGTGAGAGGAAACACCGGTGTCCATATACCAAGGGGATTCATGGAAACGAGGTTGAATGGTCAAGGCGTTCATGGCATTGACAAGACTTTGTTGATACCATGAAGGTGAGGTCTGTTGACGGAGCACCGCCTGAGGTGGAGCTGGTGGGATCCGATTGATAAGACGGAGGGAGGACCAAGCTTGAGGCCATTGTGGTTGACCATTTAGCAAATTCCACAACCGATTCATAAGGGATAAGCGTCTGTGTGAACCACGGCCGCGGCGGAGACCTACATGACCACGTTTGCTGTCGTTGCGCTGAGAAGGTGGAGAACAAAGTGCGGGGTGGTAATGGTAAGAGTGTCGGAGGTGGGGTTGGGGGCGGCGTTGTGTGGAGCGGTGGGCGCAGTGGCAATAAGGGGTAGTGGTAGTAGAGGAGTTGTTGCGGCAAGTCTTTTCAAGAATGAGGTTGCTTCTTACTTGTTGGAAGGTGGGGAATGGGCGTTAAAATTGAATGATGCTTCAGATATTGGAAAAAGAGTCATTGAGCCCACTGATCATCTAGAGGATAAGATTTTCATTGAAAACAGGGTTTTCGACATCCACAAGGGCATCAACAAGAGTTTTTAACTGCACACAATACTAGTTGATCGTCATGAAGCCCTGACAAAGACTGTGGGACTCGGCTACAAGTTGTATGGGTCAAGCTTTCTTGTTGCCGCAGAATAAGTCTTCAATGGTGGTCGAGACTTCATATGCGGTGGCATTTTTATGCATGAAGAGACTAAATATTTCTGGACGAATGGTAACGTGAATCCATGAGAAGACGATGAAGTCAAGAAGCGCCCAGCCGTTGTCGGTGATGAAGGAGTGCAATCAACATGACTATGAAGGTTAAACTTGACGAGCGTGATGAGGAACATGTGGCACCACATAGCGTTGGAAGGGGTTAGGTTAATTCGATGCGTACATGATTAGTGATGGAATTGATATATGAAGAGCTTGGTTAACGACGATGGCAATGGGAGAGGATTGGATGGTGGTAGTAGTAGTACGAGGAGAAGATCCATGGGTACGAGGGGGAGATACAAGCATCGTGTGCTTGGATGGCACTAGGAGCCAAGTTTAGACATGGCAGAGGTGCAAAGTGTTAGGAAAATTACAAACATGAGTAACTAAACCTAGCTAAACGGGCAAGTGCACCCAATTCGTTGCAATATAACAAGTGTTGTATCTACAAGGAAATTGGTTTCTAAATCTCAAGCTTCGGTACTTAGAAAAAATGCAAATGAAAACAATAAACGGGGGTTTAGCCAGAGGCAAGCTTAGTTGTTTGTAAATGGAAAAGAAATCAAACAATAAATTGTTTGTTTGATGGAATGGGTGGAAAAGTACCCTAGGATAGTGGGGGATCACCTAAATCACACAAAGAATCTTATAACCATAACTCATTATCTCATTGTCTATTAGAGTTCAATTCATGAATCCCCAAATCATGGGAAACCCAATTCTTACCTAATTAGTCAAACCCCTTAATTAAAGGAGGTTTAAGTCACTAAGTAGCATTAAGCAAAAACTCTTAAAGCCCTAAGATTTTACCCCCAAAATCAAGAGAGCAAAAGTTAGGGTTTATCCCCCTTTTGGTCTAGTTCCAAACTCAAACTCAAATGTTGAATGAAACCACCATAAATGCCATAGTTTATCAAATTAGAGCATTAATTGATATTGAAGGAGATAAAAACAAGAGCATTCAATGAGTTAGGTCACAAGCATTCAATGTGCAATATTAGGGTCAAACCCCATCCTAGGATACAAAATGGGACTACTCAACCATTGTAAAGGAAAAGAGAAGGGAAAAGAGGGATTTAGCCATTAGAGGAGCTTTGGAGCTTCAATGGAGGTAGATTTCTTTACTTTCTTCTTCCTCCTCTTCTTCTCTTCTTTTCTCCTCTTCTTTTCTCCTTCTTGGTCACCTCTCTCTCTCCTCTCTTTCTAGCTGGAGTCGTGTGGAATAAGTGATAAGGATAGATGCCCCCAAATCCAGCTTTTTTAAAACACAAAACTTGGCAATTTTTCCGTCCGACCGATCTTGCCAAGGTCGGTCTCGTGGGTCGGTCGGACTCTCTAGTGAGAAAAGCAATTTCGGACGCGTTTTTAAGCTCGACCGACCTTACCAAGGTCGGTCCTAAGGTTGGTCGATTCCAGTAGCTTTCGGCCCCTGAAATTTGCAATTCCGGCCTCCGGGACTTCCGACCGACCTTGTCAAGGTCGGTCGGGACCAGTAGTGATTTTCTCCAAATTGTGCGGGGCCTAGAATCTTCGTTGTGGCTCGGAATTGCTCCCTATTTGCGGCGTTGGAAAGCTTGAAAGATGGAGGATCTGTTGATGCACTCCACTAGCTTTCAAAGGACCCAAAAGTATGCTCAAAATGAGCTTTTACCTATTAATAGATCAAACTATATAAGTTCACTATTAATCGCAAAAACACTCTATTAAGTGGTGAAATAGGTTATGCACCAAGTAAAATGAAGGTGAATAAAGACCTTAAAATAGTGTTATTTCACCACTTATCAACTCCCCCACACTTATCTATTTGCTTGTCCTCAAGCAAAATTAGCTAGGAACCCATAACAAGAAGGAACATTTTAAAGCAAGCAAGTGTCTAAATGAATTCTTGAATTCAAGTGAGCAAAATTTGTGAAAAACCTCAAGAGGAGTGCAACCAACCTTCTCATGGTGATGTGGGTGTGCTTAGGGAAAATAAAAATATAGAGTTTCGGGGTATGATTTAGAGTGCTTCCAAGTTCTTACAGATTATGGAACTTGGAGAACTTTTACTATGGCCAACTTCTCTCAAGAATGGGCATTGAGGAAAAACAAAAGGAAAAATAGAGATTTGCATTTGATTTACTTTTTCAACAAGAGATGAGAAGAAGATATTGTGGCATTTTGCCTTGCTTTAATGAACACTCAACTCTCATTTGTTGGTTACCTATGGTGTCTCTCAAGTTCCTTTTTAAAATTTTCACTAGGAAGTACCCCTTAGCAATCCCTAGATGAGAAGATAGAAAGAACCCCTAAGCAATAAAAGTTCACTAAGATAGGGATTTACGGTTGCACTGCAAATAAATGCTCCTCACGAGAGAACTTTTGAAAATTTTGGTGGAAAATTCCAAGAATTCATGGAAAAACTTGCTTACTATAAATGTAACTTCTACGTGGAAGCTATAGATATGCATGAGGAAATTGAGTAGTGCGCCAAAAAGAAAAGGTCGTCTCCCCCACACTTGAATGGGACAATGTCCTCATTGTTCAAAGTAAAACTCAAAGGGAAACAAAAAGAAGACCTTTTCGAAGCACTAAGCATAGAGTAGACAAAAGTGTAATGCATTGTGTAAATGTTAGAGAGTTAGAGAACTAGTACTCCCCTGATAAAGATGAGTTGTTGGCGGGATTCCCCCACACTCGCTAGTGTCCGGGGTCGTTGAAGTGCTCGCTCCTACGGTAAGAGTCGGAGACCGTTGGAAAAATTCATAAGAGTTCCTTTGGAATTCATCCTAACTCATCCTTGAGGAGTTCTTGTGTTCGAAGTGTATAGATCTACACGGCATAGCCAAAAAGAAACTAGGCGCAAAAGTGATTCCGAAGAATACTCAAAAAGGTCATAGTTAGATACCAAAAGGGGACTCATCCATGAGTCCCAAACCAAAATATTTGAAAGTACAGTAAGTAAGTACCGGAGTTAAAGATAAAGTACTACAAGCGAAAGTGAGAAATTTAAATGACAGAAATGTAAATGAGAGTCAAAGATAAATAAAAGTGCAGATAAAAGATGAAACGAAAAGGAAAAACAAAAAGAAATTAAAGAGAGATAGCATAAGTGATTGGGCAGAGAATTAACATTTAAGAGCAATGAAGAGTAAAAGAAACGGTGCATTTCTAGGAAAATTTCGGCATAGTCTCCCTTGTTTTTCTTCTTTTCCCCGGTTCTAAGAACCTCCACAAAATCACCCAATAAGGTCACCAACAGAAAAAGGGGAAACTTAAGTGAAACGCATCGTTTCCATCTCTATCTTTTTTTTGTCAAAAATTTTGACCTGACCTACCCTACCAAGGTCGGTCCCAGGGTCGGTCCAAGTCAGTAGCCAAAAGTTCTAAAATTTTTGACCCAACCGACCTTGCCAAGACCGGTCGCAAGGTCGGTAGAAGTCAGAATGTAGCGGGTTTGAAAATTTTGACTTGATCGACCCTCCTAAGGCCGGTCCTAGGGTCGGTCAAAGTCAGTATCTTCCGGTTTTGCAAAAATTGGACCGACCGACCCTCCCAAGGTCGGTCCTAGGGTCGGACCAGACTAGAATCTCCCTAAAATTTTTGTTTTCTTGCCCAAATCACTTATCATCATTCACAAGCAGATCCAACACACAAGAATAACCAGAAACACATGATAATGAAAGCATGAAACAAGCAACTAATTAAATAACTGAAATAAGAAAATAATACAAGGTGAAGAGGGAAATAGTCCAGGTTGCCTCCCGGAAAGCCGCCCGTCTTTTTAAGGTCTTGGCTAGACCATAGTAAGGGTTAGAAGGAACCTGAAGGGTGGTTGTGAGGAGGAGATCCGAAACACGAATCGAATCCCCACTTGGATGCACGTTTTCCTTTTTCTTTCCCGGTCCTCTTTTTCTCTTTAACAAGAGTTAATGGTGGTTCATCTTTGATGGTCATCCCTTCGGGCAGAGTGATGAAGAGAAGTGAAGGAGATGAATGAGGCTGAGCTTCCTTCTCCACAACCTTAACTGTAGCCACTTTGCTGTTTGAAGATCTCCCCGCCGTGAAGACCAATCTCTCATCATAGGCTTGCAATGTGATGGTCTTCTTAGCAACTGCGATCTGAGCATTGGCGGTGGCGAGGAAGGGTCGACCAAGGATGAGTGGAGTGGTGGTGTTTTCGTCGATGTCCAAAATGACAAAATCGCATGGGAAGTATAGATGCTCCACCTTGATGATCACGTCCCCAACCACTCCATTTGGGTAGACCGTTGACCCATCAGCCAGTTGAAGGACCATCTTGTTCTTCTTCAACTCACCAATCCCTAGCCTCTTGAAGGTGGAGAGAGGCATCAAATTGATGGAAGCACCTAGATCACAAAGAGAGTGTTGAAAGAAGGTGCTACCAATCATGACTGGGATGGTGAAGCTGCCTGGGTCACTGCATTTCGACAGTAATGGCTGTTTGAGAATAGCAGAGCAAGCCTCATTAAGTTGGATGGTGCCAACTTCAGTCAACTTTGTTTTCTTGGAGATAAGGTGCTTAAGAAATTTAGCAAAGTTTGGTATCTTGGCATTGAGGTCTACAAAAGGAATGTTGACATTTAATTGCTTCAGCGTCGCCAGAAACTTCCCATACTTTGCATTAATTTTTTGTTTCTTGACTTGGCTGGGAAAGGGTAATGAGGGTTCATACGGAGAAGGTTTTGGAGTGGATTGGGTTGTAGGAGTGCTTTGAGAAGCTTTCTCTAATGGGACTTCAGTCCCTTCTCCATCATCCTCCTTGAATTCACCTGAGTCTTGCGGGGTTTAGGGCTCTTTTGTCTGTTTGCCACTCCTCAAGTTGATAGTTGTCACCCCTTCTTCATTATCATCCAACTTGGCTTTTTCCTTTTCATAATTATCAAGAAGCCTCTCCATGTGCTCCCTCTCATATTGAAGATTGTGCTCACAAATTCTTGAAGAAGCTTCAAGTTGGGCTATCTTTCTTTTCGACGCTTCAATAGACATAACCCATCCTTGGTGAAGAGGGTGAATTTTAGGGGCCTCAATCACATTCACCTCCCTAACCTCTTCTTCAACACTTTCTCTCATAAAGATAGCTTTGAGTTGCTCTCTCGGGTTAGGCATTGGTTGACTAGGAAAAGTGCTAGGAGGCCCTTGGGCAAGCTGCTGAGAAATTCGCTCAAGATGTCCCTTAACTCTCTTGTTGGTGGCCTCTTGACTAGCCTTGAACGAGTCAAACTCTGCTGCCTTAGTTTGCACAACCGAGACAAGATTCTTCATCATGTCTCTCAACTTCGTGTTTGGATCTATAGGGGGGAAGGGGGTTGTTGTTGTTGAAACCCCGGAGGTGGTCCTTGTGGTCGGTAACCCATTTGTGGGTTGGAAATTTGAGATGACCCTTGTGGTCGGTATCCCATAGGATTGTTGGAAGTATTATTGGGTCCCTCTTGGGTTTGGTCATTACTTCTCCATGAGAAGTTTGGATGGTTCCTCCATGGGGCATTTTGTTGGTTGTAGTTGTATCCGGGGTGGTTGCCTACAAAGTTTACATCCTCATGTGGATCGGCGTAAGCTTTGCCTTCGCAAAAATGGGTCTCGTGAGGACCCGCACAAATTGCACATCCCTCTTGGATTGAAATAGATGGAGATGATGATGAAGAAGAAGCTATGGACTTTGTTGTTTCCTTTTGAGCTATGGCTAGCTTCTCCACCATTTTTGTGAGTGAAGATAATTGAGCAGAAAGATGGTTGGTGGGCTCAACGTGAAGGAGACCCGCTACTCTTGGAGTTCTTCCCTTGGGCTTAGACCATTGCCTTGTGTTACTAGTCATCACCTCTAAGAGTTCCATCCCCTCTTGAGGTGACTTAGTCATGAAGCTCCCTCCAGCTGAGGAGTTCACAAGGGGTATATTTGTATCATCAAGACCATTGAAGAATGATAAACATAAGGATTGGTCATCCAAGCCATGGTGGGAGCAATTCATCAACATGTCTTTGAATCGATCCCAAGCATCGTATAGTGTCTCCCCCGGTTCTTAGCAAAAGGTATTGATCTCTCCAATCAATTGCCTAGTTCTACTTGTGGGGTAATACTTGGCAAGAAATTTTTGAGCCATTTGTGCCCAAGTGAGGATTGACCTTGAAGGCAAGCTTCTATACCATTTCGATGCAGTGTCTGACAGTGAGTGAGGGAAGAGCTGCAAGCGTATCCTCTCATTGACTCTACCAGCTTTACCAAACGAGTTACAGAAATCGAGGAAGAGACTTAAGTGGTTGGGAGCTTCATCGGGATAAGTCTCGGACTGCAGTGATATAGTGGGTCTTGAATACCCATTGTCCAGCCTCTTCGGGTGTCAACTCTAGAAGGACTATGGCTGAAGGTCTCCCTTCAGTGTCCGGCTGGTTGTAGTCCTTAAGAGCCCTTTGTTGTGGGTTCCCGTTGTCTTCAATCACTGGTGGTTCTTGATCGGCCATACTTGGATTTTTCAAAGTTCTGATGGCTCTCAACAAGGAACGCTCAAGCTCGGGTCTCAGGCTAACAAGTGGAGATCCCTTGGCTCGAGTGTTTGGCATACACCAAGAAAGCAAAAGGTACCTAAACACAACAGCACCAAATACTCTTAAGTAGCAGAAAATGTAAGAATATAGGCAAACAACTAAACACACAAATAACAAAAAGAAAATAAACAAGATAAACGCATTAAATACACAAAAACTAAAATACCGAACCTAGGGAAATTGAATAATCAATTTCCCCTGCAACGACGCCATAAACTTGTTGGGAAAATTACAAACATGAGTAACTAAACCTAGCTAAATGGGCAAGTGCACCCAATTCGTTGCAATATAACAAGTGTCGTATCCACAAGAAAATTGGTTTCTAAATCCAAGCTTCGGTACTTTAGAAAAAATGCAAATGAAAACAATAAATGGGGGTTTAGCCGGAGGCAAGCTTAGTTGTTTGTAAACGGAAAAGCAATCAAACAGTAAATTGTTTGTTTGATGGAATGGGTGGAAAAGTACCCTAGGATAGTGGGGGATCACCTAAATCATACAAAGAATCTTATAACCATAACTCATTATCTCATTGTCTATTAAAGTTCAATTCATGAATCCCCAAATCATGGGAAACCCAATTCTTACCTAATTAGTCAAACCCCTTAATTAAAGGAGGTTTAAGTCACTAAATAGCATTAAGCAAAAACTCTTAAATAATAGCCCTAAGATTTTACCCCCAAAATCAAGAGAGCAAAAGTTAGGGTTTATCCCCCTTTTGGTCTAGTTCCAAACTCAAACTCAAATGTTGAATGAAACCACCATAAATGCCATAGTTTATCAAATTAGAGCATTAATTGATATTGAAGGAGATAAAAACAAG
Source organism: Limonium bicolor (assembly GCA_023374045.1). NCBI lineage: Eukaryota > Viridiplantae > Streptophyta > Magnoliopsida > Caryophyllales > Plumbaginaceae > Limonium > Limonium bicolor. The sequence continues at coordinate 147,972,486 of CM041778.1, forward strand.
AGCATTCAATGAGTTAGGTCACAAGCATTCAATGTGCAATATTAGGGTCAAACCCCATCCTAGGATACAAAATAGGACTACTCAACCATTGGAAAGGAAAAGAGAAGGGAAAAGAGGGATTTAGCCATTAGAGGAGCTTTGGAGCTTCAATGGAGGTAGATTTCTTCACTTTCTTCTTCCTTCTCTTCTTCTCTTCTTTTCTCCTCTTCTTTTCTCCTTCTTGGTCGCCTCTCTCTCCTCTCTTTCTGGCTGGAGTCGTGTGGAATAAGTGATAAGGATTGATGCCCCCAAATCCAGCTTTTTTAAAACACAAAACTGGGCAATTTTTCCGTCCGACCGACCTTGCCAAGGTCGGTCTCATGGGTCGGTCGGACTCTCTAGTGAGAAAAGCAATTTTGGAAGCGTTTTTAAGCTCGACTGACCTTACCAAGGTCAGTCCTAAGGTCGGCCGATTCCAGTAGCTTTTGGCCCCTAAAATTTGCAATTCCGGCCTCCGGAACTTCCGACCGTCCTAAGGTCGGTCGGGACCAGTAGTGATTTTCTCCAACTTGTGCGGGGCCTAGAATCTTCGTTGTGGCTCGGAATCACTCCCCGTTTGCGGCGTTGGAAAGCTTGAAAGATGGGGGATCTGTTGATGCACTCCACTAGATTTAAAAGAACCCAAAAGTATGCTCAAAATGAGCTTTTACCTATCAATAGATCAAACTATATAAGTTCACTATTAATCACAAAAACACTCTATTAAGTGGTGAAATAGGTTATGTACCAAGTAAAATGAAGGTGAATAAAGACCTTAAAATAGTGTTATTTCACCACTTATCACAAAGAAGAAAGGAGAGGAGGCGAAAGGTTGTTAAGAGTAAGGAGGGAAAATCGTATCGAGAGACTATAGGGTTAGATTGATACCATATGATTAGGATTAGTAAAACAACCTCAGTGTCTATCATTGTATTAGTTATGTATATATAGATACATGTGCGGGTTGTGAGTCCTATAATTAAGGAGATACATAATATGTAATATTGACTTATTCTAACAATATGTACATTACACATTAAAAAAAACCTTGAAATTATAATCATGTTGTTTATTTCCAATAGATAACTTAATTGGGTTCTTCAAAATTTTAATCTCGGGATGGTTATAAGATGATATTAGAGGCTAATTTAGTATTAGTCTCTTCCTTGGTTTGTATCCAAGTGCAAAATATGCTTACTTTTGTAAGGATTAATGCCTAATTCATTATCCAAATAAAATTGCAAAAAGAGAGAGAGATTAAGAATTGAAGAGAATTTTCATCCACCAAAGTGTGAATAAACTTTTGGAACCTTCCAAATATCCAACTACAGAGACTCATGCAACTTTGAGGGACATTTGCCTCAACTATCCCGCCTTTATGAAAAACAATTTTTTAAGTCCAGTTGGCTATGAAATTAACCACCATTCTTAAAAAGGACGGAAAAAAATCATCAAAATTAACAAATGTTTTATGAGTTATCCCATTATATAATTCAGGGAAAATTACTACCCACCGATGAGGTTTAATGAACTTATACTGCCCACCCATGACCTTTATAATATATCATTGCCTACTCATGACATTGTGACATAATATCTTCTGTCACCATATTTTGTTATTTCCGTCCATGACTGTTATTGCTTACCAATTCATTTTTTTACCATATATAAACTTCTCTTTCCTAGACCACTCTTCCTTGTCTTCTCTTTGCTAGCTCTCGATTGCGTTGCTACCTTATGAGTCTGCTCATTCCCTTGCTTGTTTTTGGGTTGTAAGTTTGTCTGATTACTTGGCTTGACTATGCTTTCATTTTCCCGTGCTACTGCTTGTGATTTGTTACCAGTAACCTTATTGTCATTGTTGGTATGCGGATGAGCTTGCTATTCTATATTCCCCTAATATTTGATTTAGGGTTTGTAACCCTATCACCATTGTTGTTGATGGATTTTGCTACTCCTCGCCTGGTGTGCGACTGAGCTTGCAGTTCTGTCTTCCCCTAATTTTCGATTTAGGGTTTGTTATGTGTGGAAATCATAGATACTTGTGATTTCGCTACTCCTCGCCTGGTGTACGACTGAGCTTGAGGTTATGTCTTCCCCTAATTTTTGAATTAAGGTTTGTGGTCGGTGGAAAATGTTGGTACTGGTGATTCTATCTTCCCCTAATTTCTGTTCATTGGCTTGCGAATCTGTCTTCTGATTTCTCCTAAGTTATAGTGATTTCTGGAATTGTGTTTGTCTTCAATGATGACCTGATGAGTGAATAAATGATCATGTTTTAGAGGTATATTCATGTGCTTTATTAATGTTTTATCAACACTTTTCATGCTCATTTCTCCACTATAGCTAGTTTTCCTCTAGTTTTGTGTTTTGTTGGTGTTTTACACAATTATTGCTGAAACAAGAGGAATAACATATCTAGTAATACTGTAGACGAAGAGACAAACGCATGGGTGCAAACGGATCCAAAATCGGAGCTATAACGAAGAAGATAGAGCAGTTTTTTCCTCTCTGTCTCAGACCTCCCCAGGCTGACCGCCCCTGTGGGGCGGTCGGAAGTTCCAGAGGCCGAAAACGCTCGTTCCGGGGTCTGAAATTGCCTCTGGTCTGGACCATCCCTACCGCTCGCCCCTGTGGGGCGGTCGGGTTGAATTCGCACGTGTATTTTCTTTTCTGGGTCCGGACCGCCCCAGGCCGACCGCCCCACAGGGGTGGTCGGAAGAATTTTGCCCAGATCTGTGTTTTTAAAAGTAGAAAAAGAAGGAGAGAGAGGGGAAATCGAGCCCCATGACCCAGAACGTGAAAAAGAAGAGAAAAGAGGGGAAAAAGAAGAGAAAGAAGAGGAAGAAGAGGAAGAAGAAAAGGAGGAGAAATCTCACAATCATTGAAGCTCCTCTTCAACCCCCCATGGCTATTTCTTCTCCTTTCTCTCTTATTTATGCTCTAATTGAGACTTAACCTCCCTTGTAGTTGGGATGGGGATTTTGCCCCAAAATCCCTAATACTCCATTGTTGAATCTTGAACTTGTGTTTATGCTTTATTTTTAGTCTTTGAGCTTAATAAAGATGATTATTGGGTGTTTATCATTCTTAAACTTGTTGCTCATGATTTGAGGATTAGATTAGGGTTTTGCCCAAATTATCAATTATATGTTAAATTGGTTAATTTGGCCTACCGATTAGTTTAGCATTATTGTGGGGTTCTATCAAAACGATATTCTGAGATAGAAACCTAAACCGTGAGGGCAAAATCAATGTAATTTATCATCAATGGTTCTGAGATAGATTTCGTTGCAACTTAGGGGGAACTTGTGCTTAATGCTACTTAGTGAGGTTAATCCTAACTGGTTGTGAAGGTTAAAATTAACTAAGTAAGACTTGGCTCATCTTGGGTTTAGAGGGTCATTATCTGTTTTTTCCATATTTGGTTAGAACTAGTAGAGCAAGGTTTGGTCGCTAGTTAAACAAGAGTTCCCGTTGTTCAGCTACGAGTTCAAGAGTCGACAATTGGTATTAAGGGGAGGACGGGTGTAAAGATCCATCCCGGACTACACCTATCCTAGTTTAGTTAGTTTAATTTTATTACTTTTCTTTATTTATCTAATTATTCAATCCAAAACCCAAAAACTCCCCAATTTACATTTATGCACCTTTTTTCATATTTATGCACATTTACTAAACTTATAATTGATTAGACAGTTACGAAGTCCTTGTGGATATGACCTTGTTGTACTACAATGATTGAGTTCATTGCCCATTAATTCGCAAGATAGCATAATCACTATTTTGCCCAACATGACCCTGCTCTATTATGCGATTTTTGTTGCCCCATGCTCCCATGGGCATCTGATACAAAAAAATTGATGGTTCAATGATGTTGCAAACAAAATGACCTTTTTTCAATTGGTTATGACTTTATGCGTATAGTTCTGTGCAGAAGCGGCCCTCATGTAATTGCTCCGCTTAACTCGTTGAACGGTTTATGATAGGGTTGCTCCATAGCTACTGCATTTGCGTATAAAGAATCATAACCTTTTTAGACAAGCAATAATGATGGCCATAAGGACTGATCTGAGCTTACTTTTGTGCTAAACTTGAGTTCGTACTTCTGTTTGGTGTTATATGCAGAATGTCTTCTTCAAGCGTGCATAGTATCAACTTCAATCCCAAGAGGGAAGTGAAATGCCACTGCAATTTTTAGTGCTTAGTTACACGTTCTTCAAATGGTGGAGAGATATCAACCCACTTATGGTGGAGAGATATCAACCCACATAAGTATCATTCGTCGAAGGCTTCTTCTTCAAATGGTGGCTTCAAAAGGCATGAAAGTAACTTCTTCGAAGACAGCATTGAATCTGTGTTACTGGTCTTGAAGAATCAGAATGCTCGTCTAATGGTCAAACTTGAAGATATAGAAAAAACTAGACTGGACAAACTGAAGAATATGAAGATAGTGTTTGCATCCTCTATTGTAATATTATTGGCGATTTTTTTGGTTTGGGATTCCCTTGTGTAATTGTTTGGTGTGAATTATGTAAGCTGCTACATTAGTCTACTTCTCGTGTTAAACTACTACTTGTAAGACACTTCTGGTGTTGAACCAGCTGAAGAATATGAAGAAACATCTGTCTTTGGTGTCAATTTTGTTTCTGGTTTTTATTGAGAATGCTGGAGACCTGGAGATCATCTCAATCTTACTGGTTATATCAGCAGATAGCAAGAATGATGCAGATTTTGCTTTCTGTTTATACAATCTCAATCTGTATTTCCCATCCAAATCCAAAGGGAAATCTTATTGCATATGTTGTCAGCAAAAGTATGTCATAAACTAGAGTTTAATACTCCCTCCGTCCTGAATTGACCGTCTTGTTTGCTTTATGGCACGTTTTTCCACTTTAACATTAAGCATATAAGATAAAATAATTTTATAAAAACTAAATTTTGTAAGATATAGTTTATCATGTAAGGATCATATGCAAAACTTAAATTTTCAAAATTAGAGTTCATAAATTAGAGTTTAAAATTTGAAGTCAAACGACATGTCCAAATAGTAAACAGGACGGTCAATTCAGGACGGAGGGAGTACATAAGAATGACCACTACAAATAAGTCTTCCTATTTTAACAAAGTTGTGACAAGTAGCTATGAAATGCGACATGAAGTCGACAAACTGCACTGATAAGTAGCATCATTTTCACCTGTTAGGTGTATTTTAAGTACAACCAACCGAATTTACCTTGGAAAATACACTGCACATAAACTGCACACAATTACAAACCCATAAATTGGAAAGTAGGGGAAGACAGAACCGCGTGCTCAATCGCACACCAGGCGAAGAGTAGCAAAACCATCGACAACAATGGCGATATATAGGGTTACAAACCCTAAATCGAAAATTAGGGGAATACAGAATCGCAAGCTCAGTCACACACCAACAATAGCAAACAGTAGCACGGGAAAACGAAAGCATAGGCAAGCCTAGTAATCTGACAAACTTACAGCCCAAACACAAGCAAGAGAAGGAGCAGAACTCGAGAGACAGCAACACAATAGATAACCAACGAAGAGAAGACAAGGAAGATGGTCACGTGGGAGTTTGTGGCTATTTTTTAATTTCTTTACCAAGGCCTGTTTGGCATAAACAATAGACAAATAAGAAAGTCAATGGCCAATAATATATATTATAAAAGTCATGGTGGACAGTATAAATTAGTTTAATCTGATGGGTGGCCAGTATAACTTTTCCTATATACAATGATACTCCTGGCTCAACTTGATTGTTTGATCCAAAAAATTAAAGGATCGGTAATTATATTATTAAGAAAAGAACCTGTAACCCCTGGCTATAAATCTACAACACTTGAGATACATTTCTAATGGTTAATCACAATATTTGTATACAGAGAAAAACCTTACTCCCCTCTTGTATGGAAAGGCTCTGAATTCTTTTGACTTTGCGTCGTGGCTCCTTTTTAATCTTCATGCGGCCAGAGTAATCATTAGCAACCAGGAATCACTATTCACTATGACGGCCGTGTAACTCCCAATAGAGTAAGTAGAACCCACTTCAAACTGATTATGCGACTAATCAAACTCACAATGCAGACAAATTAAGGTTGTGCCGCATCAATTCGCTTACCTTCTCCAAGAATGCAGCATTTTATAATCACCAAAAAGAAAAGACAAAAGCCTCAACGAGGTGAGAACCCAAATATATACGTATAAGGTTAAGAGTTGCCACTTAGACCATAATATACCAACAATACCAATTACCCCAACACCACAGCCATCACCAACATGGCTACAGACAACATTTTCTCCAATTGGGTCAACCTTTCTTCCTCCTTGCTTAATCTCAATGAGACTATGATGGAAATATAAAGCCTAAGGTAACAGCTGTGTTGCCCCCGTGACTTGAATGCTATCCGATGTTTGGAATCAAGGTAGACACAATGTAAACCAAGATCAGAAGAACAACAGTCATCCCATAAACCTCTCCTTACTCTCTGAAAGTGGAGCAGAGTTCTTAAACAACAAGGAATTCACTGTGCCCCTTAGGGAGAAATGAAGGACAGGGAAGACAGGAACCAAGTGCAGAATATACCCAATCGGACAATGTAGTTAGGGTGGAACTGTAAGGAATTCCAAGATCAATGTCGAAGTTGGTCAGGACATCAGGATCAGTTAGGTCACCAAAAAGAACATAACCAGAGGATAGCAGTTAAAGCATACACTGAGACACAAATGACAGTTGTGATTCTACCAACACGATTCATCTTCGTGGAGATCTCCCTTGAGCTCATTGTAAATGGGTAAGACATTGTAATGACGACATATGCATTAGTCATATCGGTATCACAACAAGGAGATCCAAATTGGATGTTCTGGAGCTGAAATCAGGAAACATTCTGGGAGAATCAAAATCCGCCCTTGAAATAGCTTAACAAGAGTAATAGCACAAGTGACCACTACAAAAACAACCGCCAAACCAACCGAAGCTGCAGATGTCAAGCTTAAGGATTCAATTTTTTTCAAAGCACAGAGTGGGCCAAGAAATACCACCAATACACCAAGATCACTATTCCTTTGATCCCAAATCCCACCATCTCCAATTAACTGATCAAAAAACCCCTCATGTTCGACTGAAACCAGACAACACGTCACCAATTATGATCAAATATGCCACCAAGAAACCTATGTTGTACACGACAATACAGATTTCAGATATTACCTTACCTTTATAACCAATGCATGTCCCACAACCTCACCATAGGATTTGGCAACATAAGACTGCGAATCTAACCAACATTTCCACACTGATTTCTGATACGATACCCATAACCACAATCAAAATGAAACCTGGAATTAACCCTAACACCTTCAGCGTGGCTGGTAACGCCTGATCCCGGCCCCAACGATCGTAGTGGTGAGGTTGAATACCGCACTGGGGACACCGGATCCAGACCCGGCTCCAACTTCATCATTCATTAAACCGTCAAGTTCGTCGGAGTAGTAGTCGTCACTGCGATGGTGATGGGGAAATATAGGATCACTTTCGCCGTACAGATCAATGGAATTATGGGAGTTGAAGTGTCCATTGACGGGGTCTAATCTCAACGAGGCTGGTTCTGATGAGGATATAGAAGAAACGCTCAGATGTAGTAGATCTGTTACGAGGTTGTAGCTCAACGACATTGGTTTTGGGTATCACGGAATAGTTGGAAGCCATAGGAGGGTAGTCCTAATAGTACTGATACGTGTGGTTTTAAATGCGAGAGAGGTTGTGAATTTCATAGAGAAACAACCATGTGGATATTAGTTTTCAAAAGGCGGATATTGAAAGAGTCGAGGAAATAGGGGGAATTTACCGGATTTAACAAAGTGGGTGTGGCTGGGAGTTCTCATCAGGTATTGTTCGTTGAGGTGTATGCAACGAGAGAGGTAGCACTTGACCATGCACAACGCGGATTCTAAAGCGATTCATATGGATAGCAAAAGAGACGATTTTTGTGTGAATAGAGAGATTGTGTGAGGAGAATAATAAAGTATTCTCAATCTCTATTTGCACTCATCAAAATTAGTTGTGACTTTTTCATACAGAGAAGAGATACCCGCGCCCACCGCTACCAACGTACGCCTCATTTTGCATGAAATTCAACCGATTTAATGACAAACTCAGCCCATTTTTTTAATATATTATGGGTTTCATCTATTAAGTTTATTCAAAATATTATTAATTGGTTAATCCATTGATTCAGTTTGTTAATCTATGTATTATCAGTTGTTCAATTATTTAAAAAAATTCTAATACACAAAAAAAACTTATATTAATTTTTATATAATTATCTAATTTTAAAATCAATCATCCGTCGATATCCGGTTCATGGCAGGTTAGTATGATCGAAGTGTTATTTCGGTCCCTGAGGGATTGAATCCAGTCGATTGATGTATTCTAATTTCTAATCTTATTCTTTTTGTCAATTGACGCTTTTGTTTTTTACTGCTCAGTCTCTTCTGCATGTCTTTTTTTGCTTTTTTTTTTTACTTCTCTCCCCCTCCACGTTTTTTCACCTATTTTGCTTAATAAAGTGTTTTGTGACATGAGCGACAATAATAATATAAATGATGAAATATTATTTTCTTTAGGTATTTTTGTCTAAAAGTCAATTGGATGCTAATGTAGTATTTTTCTTTTATGAGATTTTTTTAGTTTTTTTTCACTCTTAAACCAACAGGTATAAATTTTTATTTCTAAAAATTATAAGCAAAGGGTATTGATAATTTGATATTTTGGTAACTTTGACTAGATAATAATAAATATATACTCTAAAAATAATTTAAGTATTAAATCTTATAAATTAATTATATATGACTAAACTTGTGTACTAGGTACTAATTAACCATAATTATTTTATTAAAATTAGCTTGTAGATAAATGTCACATACTATAAATCATAAAGCTGAAAATCAATATGTAGAGATAAATGTTGCATATCCATAACTTACAATGTAATCAAAATAGTAAAAACAACAATTTGTATCACTGAAAATAGTAATAAAAATTATAATATAATAAATATAACTATTAAAAGATATATAAATTAAGCACTATTATTAAAGAATTATTATCAATTTATACATCTTGAAATTTGATGGAAAACCTTCAATGATTTAACATTCCTTGATTGATAAAGCCCAAAGACTATAAACATTTGGAAACGATAACCTAAGTTGTTGGATTCAATTTTACGTATTTATGAACCTTAGTTTTTACGTATCCACGATAATCTATAAATGTTTCCACTTATGATTATAAACAAGTACATAACCTTATGTGATCTTTTTCATCACTATATAGAAAATATGTCACTTATATATTTTTTTTTCTTTGATCGTTCTTGTTGAATCATGATGTATAAGAATAGTTTTTAGCATTTATTAATTTACAAGCTTGATCGATCGATAAAACCTGAAGGCTATAAACGTTTAGATACGATAAACCAAGTTGTTGGATTCGATTTACATAGTCAATAACGTTTGGTTTTATGTATCCACGATAACTAATAAACATTTCCACTTATTGTTAAAATCATGTACGCAACCTTCTATAATTGTTTCCATCACTATTATAGAAAAGATGACACTAACTATTATATTTTTTTCCTTTGACCATTCTGATCGAGTCATGATGCATAAGAATATTTTCTTAGCATTTATCAATTTACAAAACTTTATTGATCGATAATTCTGAAGGTTATAAACATTTAAAAACAATAAAGTGGTATGTCTTTTCCTTTGACCATTCTGATCGAGTCATGATGCATAAGAATATTTTCTTAGCATTTATCAATTTACAAAACTTTATTGATCGATAATTCTGAAGGTTATAAACATTTAAAAACAATAAACTGGATTGTTGGATTCAATTTTACGTATTCATTAGTCTTCATTTTTATGTATCCACAATAATGTATAAACGTTTCCACTTGTGATTAAAAATACGTTCACATCCTTTTATAATTATTTTCATCACTATTATAGAAAGGGAAAATTCACAATATACCCCTTTTTTCTTTCGTAATTCATAATATACCCCTGTTGATTTTCGTAATTCAACTTTAAACATGCTTAAATGTTGTCCAAAATTGATGAAACTTTACATGGACGATGCTAAAGTGTTATATTTTGGTCCAATATCAAATTTGAAGTTTTTAAGCTCACATGTGACCTGTGGGGCCCAATGAAAATAGTGACATGTTCATTGGGTCCCACATGTCACATATGAGCTTAAACTTCAAATTTGATATTAGATCAAAATATAACACTTTAGCATCGTCCATGTAAAGTTTCATCATGTTTGAACAACATTTAAGCATGTTTAAAGTTGAATTACGAAAACCAACAAGGGTATATTGTGAATTATGAAAGAAAAAAGGGGTATATTGTGAATTTTCCCTTATAGAAAAGATGACTCTAACTGTTATATTTTTTCTTTGGCTATTCTTATCAAATCATGATGTATAAGAATATTTTATTAGAATTTATAAAATTACAAAGCTTGATTGATCGATAAAGCCTTAAGGCTAAAACATTTTGAAATGATAAACCGAGTTGTTGATTTGATTTTACGTATTCAATAACTTTGGTTTTTACGTATCCAAATAGTTTTATAAGTGTTTACATCAATAATTAGAAACATGTACACAACATTCCATAATTATTTCCATCATGGTCACTGAAAAGATGACACTAATTGTTTATATAAATATATATATTTGGTCGTTCATATCGAATAATTGTGTATAAGAATATTTTATTAGCACTTTTTAGTTTACAGAGCTTGATTGATTGATAAACCTAAAAGTTATAAATGTTTAAAAATAATAAACTTATTCATTAACCTTTGATTTTATATGTGCATAATAACTCATAACTTGAAGGCCAATATTTATGTTCAATATTTTTAAAAGCATGATACATCACTTTTTAGAAAAAATATAAATATTAGCTTAGTATTTTTATATTAGCAATTTTTTAAAATTATTTAGCTAATTATGGCATGTATTTGAATTGATATGCTCTATTCTTTTTATATTACATACAATAGCTATGTATCTTTAATTTTCTTTGCTTATAAATAATGAATCTTTAAGTTAGTGCTTTTACATTAATTCAACTTTTATTAAAATTTATTGACTCTGGTGCATCTAATGGAACATAACTCAACACAACCGGTTGTTCATCCAATTTCTCATTGATAAAGAGTCTGTCAATCTCCACATGCTTTGTCCGGTCATGTGGCCTGGATTAAGAGCAATGCTTATGGCTGATTTTCTATCACCCCTTAGCTCTATAAGTGTTTCCAACACAATCCAAAGATCAGTTAGGATTATCTTTATAAAGCTCTAAACTCAGATTCAGCCGAAGATCGAGCCACAACATTTTACTTTTTGCTTCGCCCACTGACCAGATTTCTTCCCAGAAAAACATAGCACCTGTTAAAGATATTCGATCAACCAAAGATCCAGCATATTGATAAGTGGTGAAATAGTGCTTTTTCAAGGTCTTTATTCACCGTCATTTTACTCTGTGCATGACTTATTTCACCACTCTATGGAGTGTTTTTATGATTATTAGTGATCTTATTCTTTTGACCTATTTAAATAGGTAAATACTCACATGAGTACATTTTTTTGAGAGCTTAATCTGAGAACGCATCAATGCTCGAGCACCTCGGGAAGGATGCCAAGCCAACGGGAAGCATCGGGAGAATTCCGGCACAAAAGAAGGACATTCTGGGGACCGACCGACCGACCTTGTCAAGGTCGGTCCGACTCTACCCAAGCCGTCCAAAACTTACTGGAATCGACCGACCTTGGGACGAACTTGCAAGATCGGTCGAGCTTAAAATCTGTCACGTGCTTCCTTCTAAGAGGGTCCGACCGACCCGCACGACCGACCTTGCAAGATTGGTCGGACGGAAATTTTGCCCAGATTCTTCTCTTAAAAGCTACATTTGGGGCTTCCTTCCCCATCATCCAACACACGATTCCAACCTAGAGAGGAGAGAGAGTGGCGAAAAAAGGGAGAAAAGAAGAGAGAAAAAAGAGAAGAAAGTGAAGATTTCTACCTCCATTGAAGCTTGGAAGCTCCTCTAATGGCTATTCTCCCTTCTCCTTCCTCTTTCCTTTAGCTATGGCTGAGTAGTTCCATTTGTATCCTAGGATGAGGGTTTGAACCCATTTTGCTCATTGAATGCTAGAAACCTAACTCATTTATTACTCTTGTTTTATTCCCTTCAATATCAATTAATGCCTAAATTGATCTCTTATTGCATTTATGGTGGTTTCATTCAATATTTGAGCTTGAGTTTGGAACTAGACCAAAAGGGGATAAACCCTACTTTTGCTTTCTTGATTTTGGAAGTGAATGCTTAGGGCTATTGATTAAGAGTGCTTGCTTAATGCTATTTAATGACTTGAACCTCCTTTAATTAAGGGGTTTGATTATTTAGGTAAGAATTGGATTTCCCATGATTTGGGGATTCATGAGCTAACTCTAATAGGCATTGAGATGATGAGTTATGGTTTTGAAGTTCTTTGAGTGAATTAGGTGATTCCCACTATCCTAGGGTACTCTCCCATCCATTCCATCACAAACATTTTACTGTTTTATTGCATTTCAATTGACAACAACCAAGCTTGCCTCGGCTAAACCCCCATTTTTGTTTATTCGCACTTAACTATATACCGAAGCTTGGGATTTAGAAACCAATTTCCTTGTGGATACGACACTTGTTTTATTGCAACGAATTGGGTGCACTTGCCCATTTTAGCTAGGTTTAATTACTATGTTTGTAATTTTCCCAACAAGTTTTGGCGCCGTTGGGGGAAATTGATTATTCAATTTCCCTTGGTTCGGTACTTTAGTTTTTGTGCATTTAGTACTTTTATCTTCTATTTTATTTTTGGTATTTGTGTTTTTATTTTTGTCTATATTTACATTTCCTTCTACTTAAGAGCATTTGGTGTTGGTGCGGTTTAGGTACCTTCTGTTTTCTCGGTGTATGCCAAACACTCGAGCCAAAGGATCTCCACTTGTTAGTCCGAGACCCGAGCTCGAGCATTCATTGTTGAGAGCCATCCGAACTGTGAAAAATTCAATCATGGCTGATCTAGACCAACGGGGATAGAAGATAACGGAAACCCACAACAAATGGCTCTCAAAGACTACAACCAGCCGGACACCGAAGGGAGACCTTCGGCCATAGTCCTACCGGAGTTGACGCCTCAAGAGGCCGGACAATGGGTATTCAAGACCCACTACATCACTGCTGTCCGGGACTTAGGAAAATTCAGTGGAGCAAATCCCGATGAAGCTCCCAACCACCTAAGTCAATTCCTCGACTTTTGCAACTCATTTGGTAAACTGGAAACGTTTGAGAGGATACGCCTGCAGCTCTTCCCTCACTCACTGTCCGACGCTGCATCAAGATGGTATAGGAGCTTACCGTCAAAATCAATCCATACTTGGGCACAAATGGCTCAAAAATTTCTTGCCAAGTATTACCCCATAGTAGAACGAGGCAATTAATTGGAGAGATTAATACCTTTTGCCAAGAGCCGGGAGAGACGTTATACGATGCATGGGATAGATTCAAGGACATGTTGATGAATTGTTCCCACCACGGTTTGGATGACCAATCACTGTCTATCATTTTTCAACGGTCTCGACGACTCGAATAGACTACTTGTGAACTCCTCAGCGGGAGGAAGCTTATGACTAAGTCACCTCAAGAGGGATGGAACTCCTAGAGGTGATGACTAGCAACACAAGGCAATGGTCAACCAAAGGGGAGAGCACCAAGAGCAGCGGGTCTCTTACATGTTGACCCACCGACCACCTTTCCGCTCAACTATCTTCACTCACAAGATGGTGGAGAAGCTAGCTATAGCTCAAAAGGAAACAACAAAGTCTATAGCTTCTTCATCATCACCCTCTCCATCTACTTCTACTTCAATCCAAGAGGGGTGTGCAATTTGTGGTCCTCACGAGACCCACTTTTGCGAAGGCAAAGTTTATGCCGATCCACATGAGGATGTAAACTTTGTAGGCAACCGCCCCGGATACAACTACAACCAACAACGCCCCATGGAGGAACCATCCAAACTTCTCATGGAGAATAATGACCAAACCCAAGGGGGCAAGCAATGCTTCCAACAATCCCACGGGCTACCGGTCACAAGGGTCGTCTCAAATGTCCAACCCACAAATGGGTTACCGACCACAAGGAGCACCTCCGGGCTTTCAACAACACCAATCACATCAACAACCTCCTCCTCCTCCGTCCACGGATGCCAATGCCGAGCTAAGAGACATGATGAAAAATCTTGTCTCGGTTGTGCACACTAAAGCGGCTGATTTGGATGCTTTTAAAGCAAGTCAAGAAGCCACCAACAAAAGGGTTGAAGCTCAACTTGAAAGCATCTCCCAACAACTTGCTCAAAGACAACCGGGTGTTCTTCCAAGTCAAGCCAAGCCCAATCCAAGAGAGCAAGCAAAAGCGGTAACACTAAGGAGTGGGAGACTCCTTGATCCGTCATGCTCACAAGAGGACATGGAGTCCCAAGAAGATGAAGCTCAAGAAGAAGAGCAAGAGATTGTTGAGGAACCACCATCTCCACCTAAGGAAGTTTCCAAGGAGAAGGAGTCTCCTGAACCTTCTACTTCTACTACTCTTGCAAAACATCTTCCCCCTCTTCCTTTTCCCAATAGACTCAAAAAGAAAAATTTGGATGAACAATTTGGGAAGTTTCTAAGCATTTTCAAGAAATTAACGATTAACATTCCTTTTTCTGATGCTTTGAAACAGATGCCGATTTATGCTAAGTTCATGAAGGACATCATAGCAAATAAGAGATCGCTGGAGGAAGCGGAAACCGTTCACCTCACCGAAGAAGTTTCAGCGGTTCTACAAAGAAGTCTACCTCCAAAGCTTGGAGATCCCGGTTTGCCTATCGTTCCTTGCTTTATCGGTGAAATTGATTGTGGTAGTGGGTTATGTGATTTAGGTGCTAGTATAAATCATGCCTCTCTCAACTTTTAATAAGCTTGGAATTGGTAAATGCACCCCACTCCCATTCAATTGCAATTAGCGGATAGATCTTTGGTTATCCCTAAAGGGAAGGTAGAGGACTTGGTAGACTGTTGGTACATTTGTTTTCCCAGCTGATTTCATTGTGATAGATATGGAGGAAGACCAGAGAGTGCCACTAATTTTGGGTAGACCTTTCATGAGAACTGCTAGGCCCTTATAGATGTGGAGAAAGGCAAAATAATTCTGCGACTTCATGATGAAAAATTAGAATTTGACATGTCTAAAGTAGTGAAGAGACCCTCACAGGCTGAGGCTGTTTTTGCTATAGATGTCATAGATTCAATTGTGCAGGATCACTCTCTCTCTCTTGTTAAATCTGATGCCCTTGAATTAGCTTTGTTTGAGGCTTGTTTTGAACAGGAATTCACCCAGAAATGATTGAAATGGTGGCTGAGTTGAACAGCAGTTTCTGGCATAGACCACGCTATCCGCCACCCGAACCATTGGAACGAGCTGCTCAGAAGCCGTTGCCCTCGGTTGAGAAGCCTCCCACTGTGGAGATGAAACCTCTACCCTCTCAACTTAAATATGCTTATTTGACTGATCCGTGTGTTCTACCTGTTATTATTTCTTCTTCCTTGACAGGTGCACAAGAGGAAAGTCTGATGAGGGTGCTTCGAAACCATAAACGGGCTATCGGGTGGACTATAGCCGACATCAAAGGGATCAGCCCTCATTTCTGCACCCACCGGATATTCATGGAAGATGACTACAAGCCGTTGGTCCAACCTCAGAGGAGATTAAATCCCAATATGAAGGAGGTTGTCAAGAAGGAAGTTCTTAAACTCTTAGATGCGGGGATTATCTATGCCATCTCCGACAGCAAATGGGTAAGCCCGTGCAAGTGGTCCCAAAGAAAGGAGGTTACCGTCGTCCCCAACGAAAAGGGTGAGCTGGTGTCTCAGAGGACTACCATGGTTGGAGAGTCTGCATCGACTACCGGAAGCTGAACACCGCCACCAGAAAAGACCACTTCCCTCTCCCATTCATTGATCAAATGCTCGAGAGGTTGGCGGGGCAAGACTATTACTGCTTCTTGGATGGATATTCGGGGTATCTCCAAATCCCATAGCCCTGAGGATCAGGAGAAGACGACATTTACATGTCCATATGGGACGTTTGCCTACACCCGGATGCCTTTCGGGCTTTGCAACGCCCCGGCCACATTTCAGAGATGCATGATGGCGATCTTCTCCGACTTCCTAGAAAAAAGCATTGAGTCTTTATGGACGACTTCTCCGTCTTCGGCACCTCCTTCGACACTTGCTTGGACAACCTCGAGGCTATCTTGATCCGGTGTGAGGAGACAAATCTTGTGCTCAATTGGGAAAAATGCCATTTTATGGTAAAGAAGGAATTGTCTTGGGGCACAAGATCTCTTCAAAGGGTATTGAGGTAGACAAGGCTAAAATTGAAGTAATTGAAAAGCTACCTCCTCCAACATCAGTGAAAGACATTCGAAGCTTCTTGGGTCATGCCGGTTTCTACAGAAGGTTCATAAAAGACTTCTCCAAAATCTCAAAGCCTCTCTGCGACCTCTTGGCCAAGGATGTAAATTTGAATTCACCGAGGAGTGCCTTAATGCTTTCAACACTCTCAAACAGTGCCTTATATCTGCGCCTATCGTGGTTTCCCCCGATTGGAGTTTACCGTTTGAGATCATGTGTGACGCCAGCGACTATGCGGTGGGGGCGGTCCTTTGTCAGAAGAAGGAAAAGATATTGAGGAGTATCTACTACGCTAGTAGAACTCTCAATGATGCCCAAAAGAATTACGCCACCACCGAGAAGGAGTTGTTAGCTGTGGTTTTTGCTCTCGACAAGTTCCGATCCTACCTCTTGGGCAGCAAGGTTGTGGTGCACACAGACCACTCAGCACTGAAGTACTTGTTCAACAAGGTGATGCAAAGCCAAGACTTCTCCGATGGATTCTGCTCCTGCAAGAATTCGAGATAGAGATCCGGGACAAACCGGGTGTGCAAAATGTAGTAGCTGATCATCTATCTCGAATGGAGGTCCCGGATGATGGTGTGCCAATCAATTAATTCTTCCCAGATGAGAGCATCTTCATGATTGCAGAGACCGGAGACCCTTGGTACGCGGACTTTGCAAATTATTTGGCAAGGGGAGTGGTCCCACCAGAGATGACCTATCAGCAAAGAAAGAAATTCTTCTCCGATGTCAAGAGGTATTTCTGGGAGGACCCTTTTATTTTCAAAGTTTGTGCTGATGGGGTGATCCGGAGATGTGTGCCCATGAGTGAAGCGCAGGATATTTTGATTCACTGTCACTCGGGTGAAGCCGGAGGACACCACGGTACGGCACGAACAGCAGCCAAGATTCTTCAAGCCGGGTTTTTCTAGAAAACCCTTCATAAGGACTGCCACTCGTTCGTTGCCTCCTGTGACCAATGTCAAAGGCTCGGCAACACCTCACGCAAGCATGAGATGCCACTCAACATAATGATAGAGGTCGAGCCGTTTGACTTGTGGGGTATCAATTTCATGGGCCCCTTCCCATCTTCTTGCTCCAACCTGTTTATTCTTGTGGCGGTCGACTATGTGACCAAGTGGGTTGAAGTAATTGCAACCCCGACTAATGACGCCAAAGTTGTGATCAAGTTTTTGAAGAAAAATATTTTCACCCGGTTCGGGGTACCGAGAGCCATATTGTGTGATGGCGGGTCTCATTTTTGCAACAAACAATTTGAAGCATTGATGAGTAAATATGGAGTGAGACACAATGTTGCCCTTCCGTATCACCCTCAATGTAATGGCCAAGTTGAGGTCACCAACAGAGAGCTTAAATGGATCCTCCAAAAGACAGTCAACTCCTCAAGGAAAGATTGGTCCATGAAGCTCAATGATGCATTGTGGGCATATCGGACCGCCTACACAACTCCAATCGGTATGTCCCCGTTCCGGCTTGTCTATGGGAAGGCTTGTCACTTGCCGGTCGAATTAGCGCATAAGTCATATTGGGCGGTGAAGGCCCTCAACTACGACCTCAAGAGCGCCGGTGACAAGAGACGGTTCCAATTGACCGAGTTAGAAGAGATTCGGGAGGAAGCCTATGAAAATAACCACATCTACAAAGAAAAGGCCAAGAAATGGCATGACAAGATGATTTTGAAGTGGGAGTTTCACGAAGGTGACCGGGTTCTCCTCTACAACTCAAGGTTGAAGTTATTCCCCGGGAAGTTAAAGTCTCATTGGGCTGGCCTTTTCATTGTCACAAGGGTTACCCCTTATGGAGCTTATGAGCTGAAGAATGTCAAGGGGGAGACTTTCATGGTCAACGGTTCCCGGCTAAAGCATTATCATGGAGGGGACATTTAAAAGGTTGAATCTCGGGCTCTCTACTTACGAGACCCTCTAGGTTCCCTCTAAACCTCACAATGGTCTAGCCAAAGACCTTAAAAAGACGGGCAGCTTTCCGGGAGGCAACCCGAACTATTTGCACTTTTGTTTTGCATTATTTTCTCATTTAAGTTATGTTAGTTAGTTGCTTATTCTATGCTTCATTTATTGCTTGTTCTGGGTATTTTTGCATGTTGAATCTGTTTTTGATTGATGATAAGTGTTGTGGGCTAGAGAACAAACATTTCGGATAAATTCTGGTCTCGACCGACCTTAGAACCGAACTTGCAAGGTCGGTCGAGTCCAAGATTTCCAACTCGCCAAGCTACTGGAATGGACCGACCTTGCGACCGGACTTGCAAGGTCGGTCGGGCTAAAATTTTCAAATCCGAAACATTCTGGAATGGACTAACCTTGCGACCGGACTTGCAAGGTCGATCCGGTCAAAAATTTTGAAAAAAAAAAGCAAAACAATGCGTTTTGAATTTTTTTATTCCAGTCATCTTCTTTCTTTCTTCCCCACCCGACTCCCTTTCCCCAAACCCAGAAACTCCCTCCTGCTCTCACCCTTCGCGCACCCCATTCCCGAATCGCACCACCACCATCTCCCTCTCTCACGCCACCGCCGCCTTGCTCACCTGCAACCTCCGACGCCGACCACAAACGCAGCGCGCTCACTTCGAGTCGCGCCACCACCCAGGCTTCCCGCGTCGTCTTCAACCTGCACCAGCCCACCCAAATCGCCCCAAATCCCTAAACACCCCAAATCGCCCCCATCCGAGTTTCAGTCCGTTTTTCACTGGTTTCTTGTCAAATTTTGCTCCATTGACTTCTACTAGCACTAAGTATGTTCCTTTATCCCTAATTTCGATTGTTGGTTCAATTTTGACAAAGTTACACTTTGGGGCTTATTTTATGCGAACCAAACAGAGCTTTATTCTGAATTTTGTGAATTTTGTAAACTTGGTGACTTGGAGAGTTCATAGTCTTTGATTCTAGGGTTTGTGTGAAAATGTGGCTGAAAGAATGGGAATTTGGTGATTTCTAACACAATTTCCATGATAAATGCTTTAAACTGAATTAACCTTTGTTTAACATCATTCGTATTAGTTGAAATTGTGTTATGGTTTTGTTGGATTGTTAGGTAATTCGTGACCATACTTGAACCTAAAATGCCCAAGGCAACACATTTATGAGGTTACATTTGTTGGGGCATAAATGGTGAAACTTAATGACTTGCGGGTGCTTGGTGAGTTTAGTAACATTTTCCGTTGAATAAATTGTTAGTGCGCTTGGTGAGCTTCAATGGCATTATTCTGAGTGGCAATGTGGAGGTTCTTAGAACCGGGGAAAGATAGAAAAATAGGGGAGACTCTACCAAAAAATTTTCAAATAAACGACATTCCTTATGCTCTATAACGTGCTTCATGCTTCATGTTTTGCCCCTTCCTTATTGTCATCCTACTTATTTTCTAACTTTTCACTGGTTGTTCTTTTTGTTGTTTTTGTTTTGCATTTTCTTTTCTTTTCTTTGTTTTGCAGAACCATGGCCAACCGACAACACCGTGCTAGGAGGAACCAAGCTGCTCCCAACCAAGAACTAGGCCACCCCAATGGCCTCCTCGAGGGCATCTTCATCAACGAAGAAGCCCGATGCTGGTTCACCTCTCGCAAACGACAGGAGATTGTTCGGGAGCGCCCTGTGGACCTGGCTCTCATTGCGGACCTAGAGCTCCGGCCACACTTCGACTATTTGGGCTGGAGCTACGTGCTTACCATGGGTGGCCAATACCACCCCCGCCTGATCAAGGAATTTTATGCAAATGCGGCGGTCAGCAGGCAGCCCAAGGAGATCACCTCAGTGGTCAGTGGCCGTGCCATAGCCATCCGGAGATGGGACGTGCACCAGTTCTTTCAGCTCCCAGACGATGACCTCGAGCTCTTCTCCGTCATCCACCCGGGAGACCTCATCGTCAGCCACCACCGCTACCTTGCCAACCTCCCGGTCCAGACGCGTAGAAAAAACCAATCCGGGACGGACGTTAGGGTCACTATGACCCTAAACATGGTGAGCAGCCTGCTGAAGAGGGTCATCCTCGCGATCCTACATCACAATGTCATCCCTCGCGACAGCAAGGATCAGAACTCGAAGGACTGCTACCTCATGGATCATCTGGTCGCCCCGGACCCGGAGAAGCCGCTCTCCTTTTCTGATCTCATCTTCGACCACCTCTGCCACATCATCGCGAAGAAAGAGTCCCATCACTTGGGCTTTCCTCACTTCTTACAGAGGCAGTTGATACGATGTGGAGTGCAACCCGGAGCAGATGAGGTAGCCAGCCTCCCTATGGACCCGATCTCCGACACTACTATGCGGAAGATGGGCTTCTATCGTGATGAGGATGGGTGGCTTAAGATGACCGCAGAGCATAGACAGAGCAGGGGTGCATCCTCGTCTTCCGGTGCCTCCACCTCTAGTGTTGCGCCAGGCCCTTTCCTTGTCCTGCCCCCTCCACCACCGACTGGAGCTGTGACCCCCGAGTAGCTTGAGGCCTTTGAGCGACAGATGGCTGAGCACCGTCACCTCATGATGGAGCACCAGCGCCAGATGGACGCCCACATGCAGCTCCTTCGTGAGCAGGCGACGCGTGGTGGTGCTCCCCCCAGTAGCCATCTTATGAGCTCCCGCGTCCTGCCATTGTTCTGTTTCTTTCCTGTCTTTTAGACTGTTACATTTCGTTCAGCTGTTTGTTATGTTTGTCTTTTGAACTTCCTTTACTTTTGCATTGTTAAACCTACATTCTGCACTATGGTGTGTTTAACACCTTTTTGAATACTTGGTTGTGGGACTCATTTATGAGTCCCCTTTGGTTTATCTAACTATGGCATTTTTGTGAATTCTCCAGAATCCATTTTGTGCCTAGTTTCTTTTTGGCTTTGCATTGTAGATATCGACTAAACTCCAAGAACACCCCAAAGTGAGTTAGGAAAAATTCAAGAGAAACTCTTGTCAATTTTTCCTAGGATCTTTGACTCTTCCGGTTGGCATTAGCGCTTGAACGACCATGCACAATAGCAAGTGTGGGCGAATCCCGCCACCAACTCATCTTTATCAGGGAGTACTAGTTCTCTAACCTTTGCACATTTATACAATGCCACACACTTTTTGCTTACTCCATGCCTAGTGCTTCGAAACGGTCTTCTGTTTGTTTTTCCATGAGCTTTTCTGTGAACAATGAGGACATTGTCCCATTCAAGTGTGGGGAAACGACCTTTTCTTTTTGGTGCACTGCTCAATTTTCTCATATTTATCTATAGCTTCCATGTAGAAGTTATATTTATAATAAGCAAGTTTTTCTTTGAATTCTTGGAATTTTCCACCGATTTTTTTTCAAAAAAGTTCTCTCTTGAGGAGCACTTAGGTGCGGTGCAATCATAAATCCACTTCTTGGTGAACTTTTATTGCTTAGAGGTTCTTTCTACCTTCTCGTCTAGGGATTGCTAAGGGGTGCTTCCTTGTGAAAAATGTTAAAAAGGAACTTGAGAGACACCATTGGTAACCAACAAATGAGAGTTGAGTGTTCATTAAAGCAAGGCAAAATGCCAAATCATCCCTCCTCGTCTCTTGTTGCAAAAGTGAATCAAATGCAAATCTCTATTTTTCCTTTTGTTTTTCCTCAATGCCCATTCTTGAGAGAAGTTGGCCATGGTAAAAGTTCTCCAAGTTCCATAATCTGTAAGAACTCCGAAGCACTCTAGATCATACCCCGAAACTCTATATTTTCATTTTCCCTAAGCACACCCATGTCACCATGAAAAGGTTGGTTGCACTCCTCTCGAGGTTTTTCACAAACTTTGCTCACATAAATTCAAGAATTCATCTAAACACTTGCTTGCCTTAAATGTTCCTTCTTTTTATGAATCCTTAGCTAATTTGCTTGAGGACAAGCAAATAGATAAGTGTGGGTGAGTTGATAAGTGGTGAAATAGTGCTTTTTCAAGGTCTTTATTCACCGTCATTTTACTCGGTGCATGACTTATTTCACCACTCTATGGAGTGTTTTTGTGATTATTAGTGATCTTATACATTTGACCTATTTAAATAGGTAAATACTCACATGAGTACATTTTTTTTTTGAGAGCTTAATATGAGAACGCATCAATGCTTGAGCACCTCGGGAAGGATGTCAAGCCAACGGGAAGCATCGAGAGAATTCTGGCACAAAAGAAGGACATTCTGGGGCCGACCGACCTTGGGACGACCTATCAAGGCCGGTCCGACTCTGCCCAAGCCGTCCAAAACTTACTGGAATCGACCGACCTTGGGACCGAACTTGCAAGGTCGGTCGAGCTTAAAAATCTGTCACGTGCTTCCTTCTAAGAGGGTCCGACCAACCCCGCGACCGACCTTGCAAGGTCGGTCGGACGGAAATTTTGCCCAGATTCTTCTCTTAAAAAGCTACATTTTGGGGCTTCCTTCCCCATCATCCAACACACACGATTCCAACCTAGAAGAGGAGAGAGAGAGTGGCGAAAACAAGGGAGAAAAGAGAGGAGAAAAGAAGAGAAGAAAGGAGGAAGAAGAAAGTGAAGATTTCTACCTCCATTGAAGCTTGGAAGCTCCTCTAATGGCTATGTCTCCCTTCTCCTTCCTCTTTCCTTTAGCTATGGTTGAGTAGTTCCATTTGTATCCTAGTATGAGGGTTTGAACCCATTTTAATCATTGAATGCTAAAAACCTAACTCATTTATTACTCTTGTTTTATTCCCTTCAATATCAATTAATGCTCTAAATTGATCTCTTATTGCATTTATGGTGGTTCCATTCAATATTTGAGATTGAGTTTGGAGCTAGACCAAAAGGGGGATAAACCCTAGCTTTTGCTTTCTTGAGTTTGGAAGTGAATGTTTAGGGCTATTGATTAAGAGTGCTTGCTTAATGCTATTTAATGACTTGAACCTCCTTTAATTAAGGGGTTTGATTATTTAGGTAAGAATTGGATTTTCCATGATTTGGGGATTCATGAGCTATACTCTAATAGGCATTGAGGTGATTAGTTATGGTTTTGAAGTTCTTTGAGTAAATTAGGTGATTCCCACTATCCTAGGGTACTCTCCCCATCCATTCCATTCACAAATATTTTACTGTTTTATTGCATTTCAATTGACAACAACCAAGCTTGCCTCCGGCTAAACCCCTATTTTATTGTTTATTCGCACTTAACTAATATACTGAAGCTTGGGACTTAGAAGCCAATTTCCTTGTGGATACGACACTTGTTTTACTGCAACGAATTGGGTGCACTTGCCCATTTTAGCTAGGTTTAATTACTATGTTTGTAAGTTTTCCAACACATATTCTACATCAGTAAAAGCTTGAAGATCTAATTTGTTCCCTCGAACAAACAAAATGCCTTTGCCCGGAGCTCCTTTAAGATAATACAATACACGATATGCAACTTGTATATGTGATTCTCGAGGATCATGCATAAACTCGCGTATATTTAAATTAATATATGTTCAATTTTGTGTATTTATTGATAATTGACAATATTATCAAATTAAATAAGTATTATTTAATAATTATATGTACATACAAATAGAGTTTTATTATATAAAACCACTTATTTTATAAATAACTACATTATTAAATTAAGTATTATGGAGAAGACAAAATAATTACTCCTATATTCTAATATATAAAAGAAGTGATGATTATGGATACATTCAACACAAAAACAAAAAATTGTTCCTTCCATCATGGACGGAAAATTTGCCCTCTCATTAGTGACTTTTTTAAAAAATAAAAATTTGGTCGGGTACGGAGAATGGTCGGGCGTCACCAAATTTGCTCCCGTCCACTGATTGTAGTCTTTGTAGCCGTCCAAGGTGTAGCTAGAGGTGATCATTCGGGCGGGCGGGCGGGTTCGGGCCGGGCCAGAGGAAAATTTTAGGCCCGTCGGGCCTATTTTTAAAAACCCAAGCCGGTTTTTTACATGCTCGGGCCGGGCCGGGCTAGGCCCGGTTTTTTCCAGAATTTGCCGAAGCCGGCCCGTTTTTTTAATTTTTTTAATATAAATTAATTAAAAAATTAAAATTAATATATTTTAATATAGATTTATATATTATATATATAACTTTTTTAAATGAATAATTATATATATATAACTTATTTAAAATGTATATATGATATATAATTTTTGTATATATTAATAAAAATTAAAGATGATATTACATTTAAAATATAATAATAAATATATAAAATCGGCCGGGCCGAGCTTGTCCACTGGCTCAAAAAATGTGCCGTGGCCCGGCCGGTTTCAATTCAGGCCTAAATTTATGTCCAGGCCCGTCCGGAAGCCCTATCGGGTTTGGGCTCGTCGGGGCTTTTTACGGGCGGGCGGACGGGCTGCCGGGACATATATGATCAGCTCTAGTTGTAGCTGTCGTAACTTCTTCCTTGTCACCCTGAAATGTATTATTCGACGTTTTAACTATCATAGGGTGGTTTTTAGGGTATGTCTTTGACGTTCAACTTTTCATGGTGATTTTTAGGATGTGTGGTATAGGATAATCTTTTTTTAAATATACTGTACTTTATAATGTCGTCACCGATTTGGTAGATTTTTAGGGTTTGTGGTTTAAGGTTTATGGTCTAACACCCTAAACCTTCGACTTTAACCCTAAAATAAGCCTTCAAAGTTTTTAACATTCTTAGGGTGTTTTTTAGGGTGTGTGTTATAGGTTAATCTTTTTCTAACTCATTATATACTTTATAATGTTGTCATTGACTGGACGTATTTTTAGGGTTAGTGGTTTAGGGTTTAGGGTCGTTAGACCCTAAATCTTATACGACAAACCCTAAAATAAGTCTTTGACATTTTAAATCTCATATGGTGGTTTTTAGGTTGTGTAGATTAGAGTAATCTTTTCTTAAATCATTTTATACTTTACAATGTCATAACTAACTCGACAGATTTTTAGGGTTTA
Source organism: Limonium bicolor (assembly GCA_023374045.1). Taxonomy (NCBI): domain Eukaryota; kingdom Viridiplantae; phylum Streptophyta; class Magnoliopsida; order Caryophyllales; family Plumbaginaceae; genus Limonium; species Limonium bicolor. The sequence goes on from CM041778.1 coordinate 147,998,008, forward strand.
GAGTTTAAGGTCCTTCACTAAAAACCAGCCTTCGATGTTTTTAACTTTCCTAGTGGATTTTAGGGTGTGTGGTGTAGGGTAATCTTTTTTAACTTGTTTTATACTTTATAATGTCGCCAATGACTCGACTGATTTTTAAGGTTTGTGGTTTAGGGTTTATGGTCACTAGACCCTTTACTACAAACCCTGAAATAAGTCTACCACGTTTTCAACTTCTCTCGGGTGGTTTTTAGGGTGTATGATGTAGGATAATTTTTTATAACTCGTTATATACTTTATAATGTCGCCACTGTCTTGGCATATTTTTAGAATTTATGGTTTAGGGGTTATCGTCATTGGACCCTACAAACCATAAAATAAGCCTTCGATGTTTTTAACTTTCCTATGAAAGTTTTTAGGTGTATAGTGTAGTCTTTTTTTTAAATCGTTGAGTCTTTGTAATATCGTCACTGATGCAATCAGAAAAGAGGCAGTACTGGATAACTTTTAAAAAAAATTGGCCGACGAGGTCTCTGATCACTAATCGGCTGGAGGAATTAACTGCCTAAAATAATTTGGTGACTTTCTAAGATACTTTTCCTTGCTCACATAAGGGTTAAACTCATGAACGTCAACAATAGGAAAGTTTATGTTTGAGTTTTCTTTCTTTGTCGGCAAGATAGGAGCACCATGAAATGAAAGTCAACGGCATGAAAAGGTTTCACTTAGCAGTGGCAGATCCAGAAGCTTTGTCTTGGGGGGGGGGGGACAAATTTTTTTTTGACTTTGTCACTCTTTAAAATATTATGTCATTTTGTACTTTTTTAAAAATTTATAAGAGCATTTGACAAATTTTCAAAAGTTACTGCCCCCCCTTTGGATCCGCCACCCTCATATGAGTGGTATTTTCTGGAAAAGATTCTATATTTGAAGAGTCATCTTATGGTTTCTCTTCTTGTATACTCCCTCTTCCCATTGGGAGTGTCTTATTACGTGTTTGTACGCAAATTAAGAAGTCTTTTACGAGAAGAGATAGCTGTGAGGGAAAAAGTGTAATATATCTTTTTTTGACAGGAACAAAGAGTAGTATTTTTTCAACAGTTAGGAGAACCTGGAGCTTGCTCCACCTTGTAATATGGAGATAGACATTTGTTAATATGTGACTGGTTGAATAAATGAGGAAAAATAAAAAAGGAAAAAATAGAAGGAAAAGAAAAAACAAGGGACACATACACGTGCGTACGGGGAGTCTCAATGGGCTGAATGTGGTTTTATTAGGAAGAGAGAGAAAATAATATTTTTTTCAAAATGTTATAACTTACAAACTAAAAGTGCAAAAATAATAAAATTTATACCATTGTTCATCATTTTTTGTGCTCTTCAAAACAAGATGCATCATGGAAATGTTTTGGTAAACTTAAAATTTTATATTTTTGAATGAGTATATATTAGGTCTTTTTAAAGTGAATCTTATTCATTAGCAAAATGAATCTTCTTTAATAATAAAATGAACCATATTCATTAACAAAATGAATCTTACCCCAAACACTCTAAAAGCCACCATAGGAAAGTTAAAATTCGACATTTTTAGCCACAAACTCTAAAAAACTATAGAGTAGTGATGACAATATAAAGTGTAGAACTAATGCAAAAATGATTACCCTACCTCCCCCCAAACACCCTAAAAACCACCCTCGCATAAGTTGTGGTATGATTAACTTTTACTAGTATTAAAGAAAATATTCACTTTTCTTAAACCTCTCATTCATCTTTAAAAAACCTTTGATTCACTTTTCTTAAACCTCTGGTTCACTTTTCTTAAACCTCTTATTCACTTTAGTTAAAACAATCTCTATTTAAGAGAATCACTTTTCTTAAAGCTTTGATTCATTTTTCTTAAACTCATGATTCACGTTATAAAAACCTTTGGTTCACATTTCTTAAACCTCTTAATCTACGCTTACGAGATTCACATTTCTTATTACTCTGATTCACTTTGTAACTACTTGTGATTCACTTTTTAACAACTTTTGATTCACTTTTCTAAAACCTCTGATTCACACTAGTCAAACAATCAGAATCACTTTAGTTAAACAATCTCTGTCTATGAGATTCACTTTTTTTAAACCTCTTATTCACATTTAAGCAACTCTCTAATTCACTTTTTAACAACCTTTGATTCACTTTGTAACAACCTTTGATTCATTTTTCTTAAACTTAAGATTCACAATGAATCTTAAAAATATGTACATACAAAAATTAAATTTATCATAACATATCTATGATGCATCTTGTTTTGAAGAGTACGAAAAATGATGAACAATGGTATAATTTATTTTATTTTTGTACTTATATTTTGTAAGTTATGACATTTTGAAAAAAAAATCTCTCCCTACTCACCTACCCCTCTCCCCCACTCCACGTGCACTATTCTCTCTTCCCTCTTTTTTTCTTTTTCCTTTATTTCCCTCCAATAGAGTGTTGACATGTGGACAATCTCCATATTACAAGGTGGCTCCTTCTCCAACTTCGAATTTACGTTTTTCAATCTCTTTAGGCTTGTTCATTGACAGCTTTTTATTAAGGTTTTAAGTTTTAGCAAACTTGTTTTATGTATCACTAGATTTTAGAATTCTTGTTTTTTTTTTATGTAATGAAAGAGTTACTCCTTTTGAAATTTAATCCATATATATATTATTATAGTATTTCTTTACCTTAATATATATACTTAAGAGTCTTGGAAACGACAAAGTTTTATTATTTAAGGGCATAGAAAGTAAAGTAAAAACTCTTCTAAATAGATTATTTTTTTTGTCTTTCACTATTATTACGATAGAAGATGTTCGAATGTTATTTATCATCTATTTTTTTATTTCACACCTCATATTTTATATTAGAACTCTATTTTTCAAATCAGTTTAATTCTCAATACAAAAAGTAAGTGTAAACTTTTTCTTCTTTACTTTTTGTGCATAGAGCTAAAACAACATCTATTTAAAAAGAAGTGTGTACATAATATAAAAAGAAGAGTTGGATACCTGAGCTGGAGCTACCTAGAGGACCGTGTGACATCGGCCTCATCAAAGACTATATCAATTTTCATGACTAAGGATTGAGATCGAGCCGTATGATGATCAATGTTCACAGAATCGTGGTTCGATCCCATGATCCTATGATCTAGCAATTCAAATTCATAGTTACGACCTGGATCACATTTAGGATCAGAACCATGTAGGATTGTCACAAGATCATGATTCAATCGCACGATTCTACGATTCTACACTCTAGATACATAGTACGATCCTACCATCCAATCGATCCCAACAGTCCCAATTTTTTTATATTTGCATATTAAAGTTAATTATATCTTAATAAAATCTAAAGAAACTAATAGTTCTAAAAAATTTGTAAAAAGTTTCATAATCCATACAAACCATGAACATTGCAGCTAGATGTTATTATAAATAAATTGTATATGTAGTTTTGTTTGAGGTCGTTGAGCGGATAAGGATTAAAATTGGAATATCACTTCTTATTTACTCTTCAGTCTGAAAAAATATTACAAAATGCACCTAGGTGTTCAAAATTGTATAACATATAAAGTTTTTTTAAGTATTGTAAAGGTTGAAAAATTGAAAAATAAAAATCTAAAGTGCAAAATGAAAAATTAACTTCAAAGATCAAATACAATTTTATAAAATATGATTCATTACTCTTATAATTTTTTTTCTTTCTTGATTTATAATTAAAACAATAAGTTGTTAGAACTCATTTTGACTTTGTGTTCCATTGATTACTTACTCTTCAAGAGCATGGATATCCCATGATTTAATAAATAAAGAACTTGTAGCTCATAATATTTGTTGGAATGGTGATGAAAGAAATAAATCTACACACAAAAATTATGAAGTATGATTTGATTTATATTTAGCCTATCACATTTCATTTTGTTTTTTTAATGGATAATGTTAGAGATAGTAATCTACAAGCTAGAGTTTAACCTACAGATTTGGGATTAAGATGATTCACTCATAGGATTATGGTTGAGATTACGATGGAGTATCAAGTGAGATGATATACGAGGTAAGTGACAACAAGATTTACGTGGTTCGGTCATGAATGACCAAGTCCTGGGAGGTATGACAGAGGTTCTTAGTAAGAGAAATGGAGCAATAATGGAGGTACAAGGAGTGTTTGTGAGTACTAGGTATGTCTCCACCAGTTGTGCTTGATTATTGAATGTACAATGATTGTTATTTATAGGGAAGATGACGAAGGAGTTGGAGCATCTCCTGGCTTTGTTGCTCGCTTGCTAGCCGGGTTGATGACCCGGGACACTTTGAGATGAGGCTGACGTCACCTTGGTTAGGTCACTTTATCAGGGACAAAGCTTCCTTGCTCTATTTGGCCATGCATTCTTAATTGTGAAGAGGACACTTGCTATCTTGTGGCATTAATGGCGTGACAAAGAGGCGTGCGAGTTGGTAACCATGAGTGCCTGGGGCAGTAATGACGGGTTGTCTAATGAGACGGATTGGATAGGACTTCAAAAGGGATGTGTGCTAGGCTGTGACTGATTTTCCTAATACGTGGGAGGTTGACTGGGGTTTTCATTGGTGGCACCCGACTATCTCTCTTGGGTTTCGAGTTCTAGTGGGATTGGTTTTCTAGGCTTGATGTCCGTCGGACGGGACACTTAGTAGCCGGGTCTCCGTATCTTGAGTGATGGCTTATTGCTCGGGCGCATGTGGTTATGAGGTGAAGTGTGGTTAATGCTCTTAGTAATACAGTTTAAGGTGTGGCTGATCAAACCATACCAACAACAATATTATGAGAATTCATAATGCTTGTTTATCAATATTTCATTGTTGTAAGTGTAATAATGTCATAGTTATGGTCTTAGTTTATTTTGTAGTCAATAATGCTATATTTTCTTATTCATTTTAATCTTTATGCTTTAAATTTTTTTATAACATGCATATGTATATTTTCAAAAAATACTATCTCATTTTTTGTAGAATCGAACGATCCAACGTACAATCCGATCTCACGATCCATTCCTAAGGATCATTTTCAATCCTACACTAGGATCGTGATCTTGAGAACATTACGCACAAGATAAAATAATATGACAGTTTGGTCTCTCTCCCTCTAAAAGATCACGACCATATGAGACCAACCCGAGATGATGTGAGTTAGACATTAAGACTAAGCCGGGAATGACATGAAATTCATATCCGGCAACTAATTTTATTTCTTAAAAAACTTTTTTTAACTCTTTCTTTTCGCTATAAATAACTATCTTTCTTAACTCCTTTATAAATGTAACCCAAACTCATCATTTAGTCATAATACACAAAACTATCAATAATTATTTACAGAAAATATTGAACTAAAACCGGCCCAAGGCCAGTATAGACCCTTATAGAACAAAAAGGACTGGACCAAAACCAATTACTAACGTTTTGGGACTGAACTCTTGGTCCAGAGGACCTATCGAGCCCCGGTTTAAAAATCAGGACTAATCCGACCCGGGCCCAGCTCTTCCATGGAGTAGCGAAATTCCGATATAAAATAGAAAAGAACAATCAGCCAAAAAAACAAAAAACACTTGCTCGAGTCTCAAGTCTTAACACAAACAACAAGTTTCAATTGGCAAAAACTGGAGAACTTTACTATCCGGCGGTTTCATCCTCTTTAAAAAATTCAACGCCCTCGGAACTTCAAAGGGCAACCGAGCACCGTCCACATTCGAGCTATGCAAAGCGAGGAGCCTAGTATCTCCACCGTCAAACCGGTAAGATTACTCAACCTAGTGGCGCATTCTGGTTTAATAGATTTTCTTTTCGTTTGTTGCGTTGCGTTCTGTCATCCTGATCTGCTGAATGCTCCTACCCCGTGATTTGTCCTCGCATATATTTCGGTAGTATGACTATGACGGGATTGGTTCTAGTTACTCTTCGGGACGGGATGGAAAATAGAAGCTATAAATAGAAATATTTTTCTTTTTGTTTATACTTTTTTCTCCGTCTGCACTTGATCTCGCCTCGATATTGGTCTCTCGTCCACGATTGAAGGAGTATTTCTGAACGATCTTTTGGGGATTTGGGTCCTTTGATAGTTGATAATTGAACCGATTAAGTTGGTTGCTTTATCTCGTAATTCATCTGTCACAGTGACTCTACGTCAGCGGATTTCGGCGTAATAGACTTTCAGGATTAGATAGTAATTGTATGTATCATCAAATTTTCATGTAAAGGTTGATTAGAGAGTATGAATAGGGTCAAGGTTCTTAAATTGGTGAAATTTGCTTCTCTGGCTTGTTGGTATATTGAAAGTAGTCTCCTAAAATGGTTAATGTGAAGAGGATCAAGAAATTCACTGTTCTCTCAAGATATTCCCCAAATAATTCACGTTTCTAGCTTATTCTCCCCTCATGAACCCTGGCTTTCCATATTGCAACTCTATTTGCAGTCATCAAATTATTTCATGCAGTCTCAGCCAACCACAGCAGGCTACAAGCCCTCCTGCCGACTAGCGGCCAGAGACCCTCCAGCTGACTACCGACTAACGGCCAAAGACCCCTAGCCGACCAGCAGCCCGAGAGCATATAGCCGCTGAGCGGCCCCAATTGTGTATATATAATTTTTTTTAATGATCATAGGATGAATGAATATGTTGACGGTAAGATGATGATGATGTAATTTGGTGAGATTTCATCCGTGAATACGAGAATGAAATTTATCTGTATTGCTCAGCCACTCGGCGGCTATCTAGGTTGTAGCTGCTGGTCGCCACAGCAGTGGTAGCCATTGGTCGGCTATCCCTGTTCCAGCCTGCTTTCGACTGCCTCTACTGTATAAAAAGTGACTCCATGAAGTAAAATATTACTGCAATAACAATTCGCCTTTCCATATCTCGTTGTTACCTTTCGTTACATGATGTTTTAGTTTTGTATATTTGGCGTATGATGGAATACATTTATGCAATTTGGAGGGACGCATAAACAAAAGAAAAGAGATCGGAAGCGGACGTCCAAATCTTTGTTTGTGTTGTCTAATTGGAATTGGGCAATACCGAGTTTTATTACTGTGTTGTGTACCTGAGCTGTTTTAGTGAGGTGGCTTAGAACTCTAGACCAAGCGGGGTCATAGATTCAAGTCTGTTCACATCTTGTATGTACTCTTTGGGGAGGATTTCATGGGTGGATTTTCCTAAAAGTGTTTAGTGCTTCATACATCTGATCCTCAGGAGTTTGCATTAAGTGAATGAACTACGTATGGGCTTTTAGTCACTGGAAGATTATTCTACAGCTATGGGGGAAGTGCCTTGAAGAATGAACAAGAGGACAGATATCCCCGAGAAATCACTGTTATCTCAAGATATTTTCCAAAGAATTTATCTTCTTAGCTTATCCTTCCCACATGAACATTGGCTTCCCAGATCATTGTTAGCATTTTGTACTGGAATTGGGCAACACGATGTTGTATTATTGCCTTTTGAATATAAGCTGTTATAGTGTAGTGGCTAAAGACTCTAGACTAAGTGGTCATAGGTTAAAATCTGTTCATATTTTATACTCTTTAGGGAGGATCTCATGGGTGCATTTTATGATTAACTACATGGTTGCCTATGTTCTTAGAGGAGGTTACTGCTGCATACATCCATTCCTTGAGTACTTTCCGACTTCGATGGTAATTACATTCTACGTAACAGTTTGGGAGTTTGTTTGACTTTGAACTTCTTGAATCCGATCTCAATTTGCGTTGCAAATATATCACTCATTTCACATCCCTGCACAGTATGCAAATTCACACACTTGGTGAATAACGTGAACTTAGTTTGAGAGTTGATCATTATAGCTTGCAGTATCTAGCTGATCTTGTTTTATTTATATCCATGTTGCAAAAGGTGGTGGCTGATATGAACTCAGACAAGGAGTTATCCAGAGCCAAAAGGTATTAGTACTAAAAATTCCAACGTTTATTTGATTATGATCAACTCGCCGCCGAGTCTCATGATAATGTATCACTATTCTCTTCCAGTCCCGTGATGTCTGATAATCAGGAAGTGATTGCACTTGATACTCTCAACCTGAACGCAGACACTTCTGACTTGGATGCTGACACTGAAGATGATTCAGAAGATGACGATGATGATAGTGATGGCTATTATGATAGTGATGAGGAGACGGACAGTGATGATGATGAGGTTCCTGAAGAAGGCGAAAGTGATGAAGATGATGATTCAGCTGACGAGTTTGGTTCAGACGATGATACATCTGAAAGTGATAGTGATGATGAAGAGTACAATAGTGAATCAGATGATGATGATGATCAACCACCATCAACTAAGAAGTATAATTGACAACGTCATTGGGTTTGTTTCTTAAGTGAATCCATCCATTGTTTTTTCTATGTTGAATTGATTCGAGGTTGGTCAGATGTTTGATACGGGCTGGTGGTTTCCTCTACTATTAGGCTGTGGAGTGGGGGATAGGATAGCTGCTCTCTGTACCTGCAAATTTTTTTTTTCTGTACATTGCTGTTATACATGCTTCGGGTACACAGATTGCTTCTTGGTTCTGCTGGAATGGTTGTTAATTGATCCTTGCTCACCGCTTCGGTTTTTTTGGTGAAACAAAAGGGGGTTTCAATCCCCAAGGAACAAAACTACAGCAGCTTAATCAGGTCTAATCAGTCTGGAAAAATCCCTTCACTATCACCATCGGAAAGTCAAAGAGGTTAATTCCTATATCAAGATTAAAACCTTCATTAATTTGGCAATTCGTCAATTTTTGCGTTCTATATAAGAATGGGTCACCAAAAACGGTTTATCTCTTTTCAACCAGCCTGAATACAATCCATCTAGCGAGGACAAATGATAAGTTCTGCAAGCGCCTTCCCTGATCATGTCGACATTCACTTGGCTACAAAATACGCTTAAATCTTTCTTCCCATGGAAAACACAACGCTACCTCCCTGTCTTCTAGCTCTGCTTGAATTAGCACTAGTGAAATGAGTAATAAGTGAAGACCAATTCAGAAGTCTGGAAGCTGAAGAGCTGAATAACTGCATCAAAAGCCTTTATAAATGAGAAGCGCAGAGTAGGATACCCAATTTAGGCATTTTTCCTTTGTTGGTTGGATGGTGCAACTGCACACCTGTTATCTCCGGCTGAAATGCCCATTGTAAATAATGAAGAAAACTTGTGACAGGTTTGGTAGTCTCGGAAATATTGAATACGACCTTCTTTTTAAAGGGTGATCCAATTGTGGCAAAGAAGTTACTGTAAACTGTCGGTCAATGTTTGGGAGCTTCATAATCATACAGTGTTATTCCAACGAGAATATCAATATATGCTGCAGGTTTGGTAGTCTCGGAAATATTAGATGCCAAGATTTGAACTTTTTTATTGGTGCGTGGGCTTTCAAAAAGATAGTAAATCTTTAAGAACTGCATGTGAACTCTTATGTATATTCTTCATTTTTGAAGCCTATCCCCAGGTTTAAACGCCCAAGACAAATAAAAGAGAGTACTGGGTTGAATTCCTGATCCTCTGCGCATGAAATTGAGGTTTTTGCTGAAGGAGATCACAGATACAAGTATCACTTAGATCACCATCCGATGACAAAGAGGGTAAGTGTTTTTACAATGTACAGCACCACTCCCTCCTACATCAACAACATCTAATCGTGGGAATGTCTCTCCACAGCATAATGACTTACTATAGATTCAAACTTCCTTTTTCACGACATTATCATAAGTACATCGAGTCTTCCAAAACCTCTTTCCAGATATTAAAAATGTCTGAAGTACTTCCCTGAACAAAAAGAAGAGGATGCAACCCCTTTTTTCAGAATCACGCGGGCAATTTCCCAGACCTGAAAACAGCAAACTTCGACTCCTGGGAATAAGAAAACCCAATACCATTCTCACTTAACAGCTTCTCAATCACCCTCTTCGCTTCTTCCGGATTCTCAGACTCACACTCAACCTCATAGCTCGTCCCGAACTCAAACAACGTCTCATCCACTTCCAGCCTCAACTGTTGATAATCGAACACGTTCCTCACATTCTTAAACCTACCTAGACATATCCACCCATCAAGCATCACCCCGCTTTCAACACCCACAATCTCCCTCGCCCTCTCCAGCACCCAATTGAACATTGGCCCACACCGGCCCAACTTACACGGCTGCTCAGCCCAGATTCTCCCAACGTACGGGTCGATTTCGATCTCGACCTCCTCCGCGCGGCTGATTCCTTCCGAGAAAGTGGGTTGTGATTTGAGGGAGAGAACGCATCGCCGGTCGTCTTCGTAGAATCTGAGGCGAAGTGCGGCGCGTGCGGCGGAGAGGGCGTATATTGGGCTGTCAAGGAAGAAGTTTTCTTGGAAATGGGTTGTCACGTGGTATGGGGACAGGATTGAGAGGAGTTTCTGGTGAGTTTGGGAATCTGGGAGCCTGAGTTTTACTTCGACTTCTTCCGGCTTCCATCCCATGTCCGAGGTGGTCGCGGAGGTTCGTGACAATGGGCGGTGGGTTTGACCACTGGCGAAGAGGAGGCGGCGGTGGGGGAAACATGATGAAGGGCTGCCGACTCTTCTGGAGAGCGAGGGAATAGGAGCGGCGAACATGGGGATTTTTTTTTTGATTTGGCAGAGAGGAAAAGGGGTGAGTTCTTTGTCCCTGTGGCAAGTGAGTGAGCTCCTCCAAGCCGCCCTCGTCTATTTTCAGGGATACTTTTGTTTTTTGTTGTAAACTTTCGCATCATATGTCATACTACCTCCGTCCCGTCATAAGCGTCTCATTGCTTTTTGGCACGCTTTTCCACTTTAATATTAAATATATAAGATAAAATAATTTTTAAAAAATAATTTTTACAATATATAGTTTTTCACATAAAGATTCTATTATAAAAAAAAATTATAAAAATATATTATCTTACATGTTAAATATTGAAGTCAAACGACAAGCTCAAATAGTAAAGGGGACAAAGTGAATGGGACGGAGGGAGTACTAGTTACGTGACAGGTTTCTATAAAGGCTAAACAAAACATTTAAAGGCTTAACTTTAATCGGTTGATATAGGTACGGCCACAGGAGGAGCGCCCGCGAGTCTGGTTTCAATTTTTTTATCTTTTTTTTCCTTTTTCTTTTTTTATCATAAATACTTTAAATTGTTATAACTTTTAATATGTAAGTCCAAATTGAAAAAAAATTATATCATTGTTCACCTAAATTTAAGCTCTTTAAAATAAGACCAGTCATGGAAAAGGGGTGAGTTCTTTGTCCCCTGTGGCAAGTGAGTGAGCTCCTCCAAGCCGCCCTCGTCTATTTTCAGGGATACTTTTTTTTTATGTAAACTTTCGCATATCATATATATCATACAAGTTAAAAAAAGAGAAGTACGTAGAGTTAAGCTGGGAGTAGAGGAATAAAAAGTCACCGGGAGCTTTCCCTTTAGGGTTCCTCGTGACCCATTGTCTCGCTCGTCCATCGTCGGTGCCGCGTCGTCTCAGCAAGCAAGCGAAATCAGTGCCAATCATCACCGGTTTCTTCTAACCTTGAACCGCAAGATGCGAGGTCCAGCGAGAGTGAACTGTTACTGTTGTGCCTGATAGCATGTCGGAGAAACTGATTGTGCTGTAGCGTACCGGACTTGTGACCGCGCCTCTCTTCGTTTTCTTCGTTGTGTTTGCTGCGCTCTGCTGACCGTTCATCACTCACACCAGATTGAAATTTTAGAACAGATTCGAATTAACACTCGAACTTATGTTGCTCCATCTGAACGAAACCGCTCATCTGTTGCTACGCCAGTCATGACCGCCTTTTCAATCTCTTTGTCTTTGCGCCTCATAAGCGATTAATCACTTGTTCGCCGTCCAAGAATGCAAAATTAATGTCTCTGATGTACACGCCTTTGGCCTGCTGGTTAATTGGCTCCACCTCCTGCCCAGTGTTCGCTTGAACCCTAGCCGCTGAGTTCGCCGTCCACGGATGCACAATTGAAGTATCGGTTTTTAGTTATCAAGGGCACCGAGAATGTGATATTTCTGGGACGTTCTGCCAGAGTAATTCAGTACTATGTTCGTGTAGTCGCCATTTCAGAGTGATTTGTAATGGTCTTTGGATGTTCGGTATGACGATTGGGTTTTTCTTCCGGCCGGTGATGTCTGTTTTGGTCACGAACTGTCGTGGGTTAGGTAGTGCTGCGGCAGTTCGTTGGTTGTTGGGTTTGGTAGTTAGAGAAAGACCTCTTTTTGTAATTATCCTTGAAACCAAACTTTCTTCTTTTGAGATGCGATCTGTAGCATCTAGGTTTCGGGATTATAATTGGGCTGTAGGGGATAGTGAAGGTAGGAAGGGGGTGTGGCTTTATTTTGGCAAGCGAATTTGCATGTTTCTCTATCTAGTTTTTCTGCACATCATGTGGATGTAATTGTCAGTCATTTTGGGGGTTTCCAATGGCGTCTGACGGGGGTGTATGGTTGGTCCAATGCAATAGAAAAATGGAGGACGTGGAGACTTTTGCGTTATTTGCATGAGCAATGGCGAGGCCCATGGGTCCTTGGCAGTGATTTCAATGAGGTGTTAGCATTACGTGAACACCGAGGTCGAGCTTTTCGGTCTCAGGCTACGATGACGGCTTTTCGTTCTTGTTTAACTGATTGTTCGTTGCATGATTTGGGATATCGGGGTTCTTGTTTTACATATACAAAACGATCCGAGTACCCTGTTGGGCAAAATAGTAGTTAAACTATCTTGCTAACTATGGGCAGTGAACCCAATCGTTGTAGTACAACAAGGTCGTATCCACAGAGACTTCGCAATTATCTAATTAATTATCCAGTTTAGTAAATGTACAAAAAGATAAATAAAAGTGCATAAAATGTAAATTGGGGTTTAGCCGGAGGCAAGCTTGATTTTTAGGATTAGTACAGAAATAATAAATACAGTAAATAAAGTAAATGGATGGAAAAAGATATCCTAGGATAGCGGGGGAATTTCCTAAATTACCTAAACAATTTTATAATCCTGTCTTAATTATTTATTGTCTATTAGAGTTAATAATTGTCAGTTACGAACTCTTATTAATAGCCTCAGTATTTTCCTGCTCAATCCGGAGTGTAAATACCAAGGTTAATTCCTTTGTGGTACTTTGACTATCTCAAAATCATATGTTGATAGTTACCAAATAAATGCAGTAGTTTGTCACGCTAAAGCATTTAACAATATTTGCTGAAAGGAATTAAAACAAGTTTAATAAGTGAAACAGGTGATAAATATTTATTTAAGTACAGACAATAATTATAATCCTAATTTGCTCTTATTTGTCTGTTTAAGAATTTATCTTGTGGCCTTCCTAAATCATAGATAAGGACAACTCTTAATTAATTCAGTAGACTTTCTACAATCAGAAAAGTCTAAAATCATTAATTAGCTTTAAGCAAGAATTCTTTTAATAACAGCGATGGATTTTATCTGCTAATCAAGGAGATAATATCTAACGTTTGTCTTTCTTTGTGGTCTATTCTCAGATTTACAAAATCATTGAAATAAGAGAAACCGTAAATGCATAAAAATGATCAGTTGTTAAGCATTTAATAATTTAGAGAGACAAAACAAATATTTATAAGCAAACTTGGTATTAATAATAAGTCTGTATTATTTGGGGTCAAACCCCATCCTAGGATACGAGTAAAATCACTCAGACATTAATAGTAATAAAAAGAAAGCAGAGTTAGCCGTTAATTTGGAGACTGCCGGCGGAGACTGGACTGCAATTCTCTTCTGCTCCAGCTCCCTTTTCTTCTCTTCTTCTTATCGTGCTTCTGCTTCGTGGTGGAGTGAAGAATGAAAATAAAATGGAGAAGTGGGAGATAAGAGGATGGAATGGATCGTAGGTGTGGAAATGTGGTGAACGGTGATATTGTGGTCTGCTTTGGATTGAGAGGAAGGGATGTGTTTTTGAGCAGAAGGCTCGTAGGTTTATATAGAGAAAGGAAGAGGCAGCAAAGAAGATAACAGACGCGTGAACAAGTTGAGGAATTGATTGAGACGGTGGAAGAAGATAAGGGAGGTGCCAGTTGATTGCTCGTTGATTGCTCCTCATTAATTGAGGGGACAAAGCTTGAACACAGGCGTGAATTAAGGTAGGCGCCTGCAAGTGGACGAGTTGCAGCGGGCGAGTTGCAGACAGTCAGCGCGAGGAAGACAAACTGTTCGCGACTGATTTCAGATCTGGAAATTATACGTGTCCGCATGGTGTCCGCGTATAATGAAGCGGTTGATTATCTCTTGTCCGCCTATGGTACCGCCTCAAACAAGGCGGTTGCCTCTGCCGTGTCCGCCTGCGGTACCGCCTCAAACAAGGCGGTTGCCTCTGCCGTGTCCGCCTGCGGTACCGCCTCAAACAAGGCGGTTGCTTCTTGTTTTCCGCCTCACTCACGTCCGCCTTCATAACCGCATGCTCGTCCGCCTGATATGGGGCGGTTGCCCCTTGGTGTTGTGTGCTTCTCGCGTGACTCTCTTCTACCGGCTCTAGATTCTTCGTTTGGACTCCGTTTTCTGAGCCGTTTGCGTCTATGCGTTTGTCTCTTCGTCTACTTTACTTCCAGCTTGGTTTTTCTCATGTTTAACCAATAAATTTGTAAGATAAACAATAAAACATAAACTAGAGGAAAACTAACCGAAGTGGAGAAATGAGCAAGAAAAGTGTTAATATAATATATGAAATACACCTATAAAACATGCTCATTTGGACACTTATCATACCCCTACAATGTCCAAAGTTGCTTAGATCGTTTCGTTGCTAATGATGCATGGCTTGCTCTTTATCCCCATGCACAAAACAACCATCTCCGTTGGGGACGCCCAGATCATAAGCCCATAAAGTTATTGCTTCAGCCATCCACCCGACGAGGACCAAAGCCTTTTCGTTTTGAGAATTGTTGGGCTTCCAATGACCATTGTCGTGAATTGGTCCAACAGGTTTGGGCTAGCAGTGCTCACCATGGTTATACCTCCAAGGTTAGAGCTTGTGGTCAACGGTTGCGAACCTGGGGGGTCAGACAGATATGGGTTGAAAAGCAAGCGCTTCGTCAAGCACAAATTGATCTTGATCATCTGGATCAGTAAGACCCAACTCCTACCACTTTGGCAAAATGGAAGACCTGTTCTACTATGGTTGACTCTCTCTTGCAACGTGATGAAATCCGTCTTCAGCAACGATCCAGAATCAGTTGGCTTCAAGCAGGTGATAAAAACAATAAGCTGTTTTTCAATAAGTTTAGGGCTTGCTCTCGTCGCAATGCGATCCACAACCTATCTTCGCCATTTCTACCTGCTGCTACAACTTGGGCTGGTGTGGAATTTGTGGCCCGTTCTTTCTTCCAGGATCTCTTTACCACCACTAACCCACAGCCAGACCACCATCTGCTGGCTTGTGTGGAGGCTCGTGTCCCGCCCCATTGTTTTGACCCAATGGGTCAGGCTTTTACTCGTGCGGAAGTGGTTGCCACTTATAAATAGTTAAACCCTTCCAAGGCCCCGGGCCCTGATGGTATCAATGGGGTTTTTCTTCGCACATATTGGCCAATTATTAGTGATGATTTCATTGCCACAGCTTTGGAGTTTCTTAATACTGACACAGTGATTGCGGATCTTAATCACACCCACTTAGCTCTTATCCCCAAGAAGCCAGGCGCAACCTCTATCTCGGAGTTTCGCCCTATTTCATTATGCAACACTCTGTATCGTGTCATTGCTAAGGTATTGGTGAACCGAGTGCAGCATGTGCTGCCAGATGTTATTTCTGACAATCAGGGGGCTTTTGTTCAGGATCGTTTAATCTCTGACCAGGTTCTGATCACCCATGAAATACTTCATCTGATGCGCACCTCTCAGGCTAAGCAACGCGGTTTCTTTGCATATAAAGTTGATATGTCCAAGGCGTTTGACCGGGTGGAGTGGTCTTTTGTTTTGGAAGTTTTAGCCAGGATGAGTTTTCATCCAGTTTGGTTAAAAGCTGTTCGGAAGTGTCTTACGACTGTGACCATGTCTGTCCTCATAAATGGCCACCCCGGGCCCACGTTTTGCCCCCAGCGTGGCCTCCGACAGGGCGACCCTTTATCTCCGCTGCTCTTTATTTGTTGTATGGAGGTTTTGACGTCAGCCATCCATTTGTCTACCCAGGTCAACCAGTATCAGGGTTTCTCTTTCCCAGGCCTCGCGACGCCCATTACGAGCTTGCTTTTTGCTGATGACTGCTTTATATTTGGAAAGGCTACAACAACTAATGCTCAAGCTTTGTCTTTCATCTTAGAGGATTTCAAGCAAGCCTCCGAGCAATGTATTAATACGGACAAGTCAGCCATTATGTTTTCCCATCGTCTTCAGCCACATCTCCGTCAGGCTGTAGCAGGGGTTCTGAGCAGTTGTGTGGTCCATGATTTGGGAATGTATCTAGGTTTCCCGGTACAGGTTGGTCGTAACAGGAATGAAGTCTTTGCTTATATTAAGGATAGAGTTGCCCGTCGGATTCAGGGTTGGTCTCATATCACATCCCAGGCGGCACAGTTGAACCTTATTAAATCCATCTTGCAGGCCATTCCTACATATGTGATGTCGGTTATTGCCTTGCCAAGGTCACTCCTCAACACCATCAAAGGTATGCTATCACATTTTTGGTGGGGTGGTTCTGCCACATCCAAGTCAATGCATTGGACGAAGTGGGCCCAACTGTGTTTGCCTCTCAGTTCTGGAGGCTTGGGTTTTCGTGATTTACGTATCTTTAATCGTGCACTCTTGGCGAAGCAGCTTTGGCCAATTCTACAACGACCACAGTCTATGGTCTCGCAGTTTTTCACTGCTCGTTACATCGGTGATCGTCCACTCCATCTCCTCCAGCCTGTAGCAAACTCTAGTCCAATTTGGCGGGGTCTGCTCTCTGTTCGTGACCTCATTCAGGTAGGAGGTCATAAGCGGATTGGTACTGGGCACACCACTTATGTCAATGATAGATGGCTTCCCTCTAAGGAGGGAGGCATGCCCTACCTTTGGTTTCTCCCTCCTCATATTCACAGTGCTCCAATATCAGATTTCATGCTCACACCCACCACCTGGAATATCCCACTTATTCAGTCATTGTTTCACCCAGATGATGTTCGGCATATTTGTGGTTTAGATCTGTCAACTAATGCTACGTGCCCAGACTCTTGGTTTTGGGGTCTCACTACATCTGGCCAGTTTACAGTGAAAAGTGCATATCACTGTGATGTTGCTCTGTCCTGTAAGGATCAACCTTCCAGCTCTTCTCCGGCAGCATCTCCTACAGGTTTGGCTAATAAGCGGGTATGGACGCTGGACCTACCGCCTCGTGTTCGTTTATTTGGTTGGAAACTTCTGCAGGGGGTGATACCATGTCGAGGCTTGTTGGCTTACCGGCTTCATCGCCCGGACCTGGCGGTGTGCGCACTCTGTGGCCGCTGTGAAACTCTCGTTCATGCTTTCATCGGCTGTTCTTCTGTTAAGCCATATTGGGCTCGACTACGTGTGGCACTCCCTCCTCCCTTTCGGTCTGACGCTGCCTTTGTTGATTGGCTTACTCAGTCTTGTATAGCCATGCCCCGCCCCCATCTGTTACTGCTGCTGTCACTCCTTTGGCGTCTCTGGTTTGCTCGTTGCCAATTTTCTCATGGTAGGGTTTCAACTTTTGAAGCTAGCTGGTCTCAAGCAGACAGTTTTTTCTCACTCAGCACTACTTGTTTTGCCTTGAACTCCTTGCCTTCGCTTACCGAGGCCCGTTTTAGTTTTCCCAATTGGGTAGAGATCTCAGTTGATGCAGGACTGGACAAGTATGGTAGGTTTGGCATTGCGGCGGTTGCAGCTCGTCACGACTCAGTCCTTGCTGCCGCTGTTTGGGGAGGACTCACTCGTCATGACCCTTCCCATATGGAGGCTGCAGCGATTCTCTTAGCTCTTGATCTTGCCAAGCGCTTTGATTTTCGCAGTGTGCGGGTTTTGTCAAATTGTAAGCCAGTGGTTGCATATCTTTCGGCGTTTGGTCCCACCAGTATTTCAGCCAGTACATCGCTCTTGCTCAATGATGCCTTGGCACATTTGAGTCCTCTGTTGGATTTTCAATGCTTTCACGTTAGTCGGTTAGACAATTTCACTGCTCACAACCTAGCTTTCTTTGCTAGTAAACATCAGCTCCCTACGAGTTGTTGGAAGTTTTCCGACTTCCCACCCTATGTACTCACTCTGTGTTCTTAATATAATCTTTTCGTTGGTTTCAAAAAAATATATATCATACCAGTTACGGACTATCGTTAACCATATTACAACCAAAAGAAATACTAGTCTGAGGGGGATCAACCGAATTAACCCCACAAGCGAGGAAGATAGCTAGGGGTATATCCCCCATTTTCCAAATCTTCCACGTATTACTACCATTGAAGAGTTTAGTAGCTAAGAAAGCAGGAAATTGTTTAAACATAACGTTACAATCATATAACCGAATTTGAAACATGAGTCTGAAACTGCTAGCTAAATGAGGATAAAGGGTGCTTGTCAGATTGAGATCATTCTTCATATCATTGCAAATCTTGATCGTTTCCTTTTGGTTCAGTTGGATGATAATTTTGGTGAAGCCTTCTTCTCTTGCCCGTTTAATCCCTTTAGTAATAGCCTCAATCTTCATCTCATATTCTTGTTTTTTTGAAGAACTTTTGATGTTAAAGGCTATTGTCGGACAGTTGCCATTATCAATGAGAAGGCCTCCTGCATAAGCTGTTTGTCCTTTCTTCCTGTAGCAAGAGGTTACAAGTAAGATCTCGTCTTGTAAAATATTAACATTACAATCATACATTCTACTTCCTTCTTTACATTTCAAATTTGTTTCATAGCTAACAGTAAAGGCTATATTAGAATCAATACACGACATGATCGCAAGCTGAGGGTTATGTTTAGCTTGGTTTCTTCCATCGTAGATTGCCCACATATGATTAGCCACTGTAGAAATCTTCTTTGTCGACCAATTCCTTGCTTTTTGGGTGAGCCAGTCTTGAATGGCTCCTCTGTTATACTGAGGGAGATCTGTCAACTCTACAATCTTCTCCCAATGGCTCCTACTTGTCCAACATAGAAAGAGGGCATTGATATCCATGTCAAGTTTCCCACAAAAAACACATTTACCCGACCCTTCTATTCTTTGGCTATATTAGTCATGCAAGGGAGTTGATCACTAAGAATCTTCCAACAAAGGAGTTTGACTCTCGGTGGAGAAAATTTAGTAGAGATTCTTGAGATGAAATCCCAATTACCTCGGTCGCTATTAGAGGTGTTGTTCTAATTTTTGTTGTCCTGTAGAACCATGTATCCTTGTTTAACTGAGTATTTCTTATCCTTAGAGTAATGCCAAATCCATTAATCCTTCTTCTCATGATCAAACTTGGTTCTAAGGATCTCCTCTTTATCAATCAGCAGCATCGAGGTGTTAATAATCTGAGAATTCCAATTTGTTCCTTGTTGGTCCATCAGATCTCTGACAACCTTGAGTCTAATCTGGTTATTGTTAGGAGAGATAATCTTGAAATTCCCATCTCTAGGGACCCACAGAGTGTTCCAGATCTCAGTATCATTACCATTGCCAATTTCTTTTCTAACTCCTACTTTTATCAGATGCATGATGGATAAGAGGGATTTCCAGATGGGACTATCTTTATTTGAGGGTTTAGCTTGTAGAATGTTGTGTTTGGGATAATAAATGGCTTTCATAGTACAAGCTACTAAGGACTCAGGGTTTTTTAACAATTTCCAAATCTGTTTTGCTAGCAGAGCTTGGTTGAAATCCTTAGAACATCTGATGCCCAAACCCCCATGTTCTTTCTTAGTACAAATCTTTTCCCATTTTGACCAATACATGGATTTTTTGACGTGTTGCCTGCCCACCAGAACTGAGCTATCATGGAGTCCATCTTTTTGATAATATGATTAGGAATCTTAAGGATGGACATGGATAGAGTTGGGATGGACATGAGGACACTCGAAGTAAGCACTGACCTAGCTGCTTATGTAACACCCCTACCGCTAATACCGTCATTACTGTACAAATACTTACCTTTGCAGCGGATAATACATACACAACGATGGGTGTACAATGCCGCTAGCCACCCACGTGACTAATAAGGCCAGCTACATTACTACATACTATCAGTCTGATGAATCGAACATACCGAGTACACTACACAATACATTACTTCCCATTCCATACCCCAAATCATAATTCAAATACAAACTCCAATACAATACTATACCGAGTCTACTACGTTCCTCAAATTAGGGGCATCGTTTTTATGTACAGGTACTTCGAAGCCGACTGCCGTTCGAGAGTGTAGGACGGGGCTGCTATGTAAGCATGGGTAAATGAGTAATATAAATTGTATTTGTATTGTAATGTGAATTTGGAAGTCCAAACTGTATCGGTAATTTGAGGAACGTAGTAGACTCGGTAAAGCTCCCCGGTGAAAAGGTATGATTTTCTCATGCCCCGTATGCTAAACGAGTTACTCTGATTTGTGTGTTGTATGCCGGCTAATCAAGATTAAAGCATGAAAACAGTTTATTGTCTTTCATTGTATGTCTTGTTGTATATTGTATGAGCTAACCTTTCTTGATTGAATGTGTGACTTAACTTAGTGTGTAGACCGACTCACAGATGAGTCTTCTTGTTTAGTGACTCGTAGTTAGAGTCATGTTGTGAATTAACGGAAACGTAGAAACACCCTAAACTAATGAATCAATAAATGATAACGCAAACCAATGAACTCACTAGAATGTGAGAGAGTGTACGGGACTAGTAACCTCCCGATAACGGCAAGAGAACCGAAATGAACAAACCACGAAATAATAGATAGTGGGAGCACATGTAAGTAACCTCTATTAGAGGTAGTGATGATGGTGCAAGACATGAACCATGTGAGTAGTAAAAGTATGAGGAGGGATCTCCAACCCCTTAGGAAGTTAGTCGACCCACATTGAGAGGACCCGACTGATGTAAGTAATGTCCCGAACATGAGAGTATTCGATACGTTGGTAAAACCCTTAAATCTGAGAATACTAGACGATGGTAATTCCCTAAACTAGTGGAGGTTATCGAGAGAGATACTTCTAGGCTAATCCATGAGATTGTGAGATACTCCGAGAGAGGAGTGTTGGGAATTTGAGTAGTCCGGTAAAACGGACATTGAGTATTTGAGGAGCTAAGTGTATAGCCCCTTTGTATTGTAGGCCCGGTGGCGAGTCTTGTGTATGACTCTGCCCGGAGGCCAAAAGTAATGAGTATTGAGTAATGCGTATGTATGAGTAAAGTAATGAGTATTGAGTAAGAAGGAAGTATGAGTATGTAATGAGTACCGAGTAATGAGTAAGTATGAGTAAGGTAAAGAGTACGGAGTACTGAGTATGTGGGAGTAAGTATTGAGCATCTAGTGATGAGTAAGTACTAGTATAGTAACGAGTATCGAGCAAGCACGAGTAAGTAATGAGTAAGGTAATGAGTGTAGTGTGAGTAAATCAACAAGTAAGTAGGACTAAGTTTGGTGTAAGACTTAAGAACCCGAATGGGAAGAAAGGGAGCATCCGATTCAACCGGATGAATGAATAACTAACATGAACGGTTGACTGACAAACTGTCTTCCTTAGTAAGTATTGAATATTGTAGATATATGTAAGTACTGTGCTTGTGTAAGATGATGTAGTATCAACATGTATGTGTGAAATAAACGAACTCCATGTTTATTCGACCCAAGTAGTCGGCGTACCCCGGTTAGCACGCGGGGTATGCGAATTTCATATGCAGCAATTTTGCTGAGCCCCTAGGGGCATCGTTTTTATGTACAGGTACTTCGAAGCCGACCGCCGTTCGAGAGTGTAGGGCGGGGCTGCTATGTAAGCATGGGTAAATGAGTAATAGAAATTGTATTTGTATTGTAATGTGAATTTGGAAGTCTAAACTGTATCGGTAATTTGAGGAACGTAGTAGACTCGGTATAGTATTGTATTGGAGTTTGTATTTGAATTATGATTTGGGGTATGGAATGGGAAGTAATGTATTGTGTAGTGTACTCGGTATGTTCGATTCATCAGACCGATAGTATGTAGTAATGTAGCTGGCCTTGTTAGTCACGTGGGTGGCTAGCGGCATTGTACACCCGCCGTTGTGTATGTATTATCCGCTGCGAAGGTAAGTATTTGTACAGTAATGACGGTATTAGCGGTAGGGGTGTTACAGCTTGTGACATTGGTCTATTCCACCCTTGAATTCTTTTCGAAGAGCATCAAGCAGATAACTGAAGGTCTCACTTTTATTTCTACCAATCTTGGTGGGGAGGCCAAGATACTTCTTAAAATGAGTCACTATCTGGACATTCATATGAGATTTGGACTGAGAGCTTACCTTCCTACTGAACACCATTTCAGATTTTTGATGATTGATCTCATGACCAGACACTCTGAGAAAATCATTCAACAGACCTCCTAAAAACTCAACATTACTGGGTTTAGCAATACCATACAGGATTATGTCACCTGCAAATGCTAAATGAGAGATACTAGGGGAGTCTTTATTGAAGGAGATACCCTATTATAGCTTATCAGACATAGCCTTATTGATGGCTCTGGATAAAGCTTCTTGGGAAAGGATAAAAATAAAAGGAGATAAGGGATCTCCTTGTCTGATACCCCTTTGTTCGGTAAAGGTTTTGCCGGGGGAGCCATTGATGATAACATATCCTCTAACTGAGGTGATACAATTCATGACAAGGACTCTCCACAAATCAGGAAAGCCCATGGCTCTCAGAATATTATCAATGAAGGACCACTCAAGTCTATCATATGCCTTGCTTAGGTCGATCTTCCAAGCAAAGAGAGGGTTTTTTGTGGCTTGAGTTTTGGCTATTTTATTATGTAGCTCACCTGCTAGAATAACATTGTCTGTAATCAGTCTCTCATGCACAAAGCCGGATTGGTTCTCAGAAATGATGTCAGGGAGAATGGATTGAATTCTGTTGGCCAACACTTTGGTAATGATCTTATAGGTAAAGTTACAAAGGGCAATGGGTCTGAAATTACTGAGATGGGTAGCTCCTGGATTTTTTGAGATAAGAGTGATATAGTAATCGTTGAGAGAGGAGGGTAGAGGTTGCCCATTTAGAATGTCAAGGACTGTTCGAGAAACTTGATTACCTATGATATCCCAAAAGTGTTTGTAAAATTTGCTGTTGAAGCCATCAGGGCCTGAAGCTTTATCTGAGCCTAAAATCTTAACTTCCCTAAGAATCTCATCTTGATTATACTCCTTAGTCAACTCCGAGATGTGATCAGGGTTGAGTATGTTCTCTACCAACTGATAAAAGGAATTAGGGTTATCTAAAGAGGTAGCCCTGAAAAGGTTTTGGAAGTGGGATCTTGAGATATATTCCATTTCTTCCCACTTGAAAGCCATATCACCATTATCAGATTCTAGACCAAAGATTGTATTTCTTCTTCTGTTGGCAGAAGCCTTAGAGTGAAAGAAAGCCATTTTCTTATCTCCTTCCTTGATCCATTTATCCCTAGCTCTTTGTTTCCACCAAATCTCCTCTTTGAATTAAAGAAGCTAAATCTCTGTTAACAATCTTTTCCTATTGGAAATACTGCCAACAGTTTGCTTGGTAAGAGGAATTTTGTGGAGTTCTTTGGTTTTGTTCTTGATCTTGTTTTTAACCTTGTGAATATTTCAACCATCCCAAGACTGAAATTTTTCCTTACATCTTTTAATATTTTCCATAAGGTTCTGGTTGTTGACCGTCCAGCACTCCTCAACAATCTTCCTACATTTATCCTCCAATAGCCACATATCTTCAAATCTAAAAATATTGCCTGGCTTTTTGTGAGTTCCTAAAAACTTGATAAGGATAGGGCAATGATCTGAATTATCTCTAGGGAAGTGTTGTACAGCAAGAAAGGGGAAAAGGTTTTGGGCTTCTGAGGAGATAAATACCAGATCTAATCTACTAACAGAAAGAAAAGGAATCGGTTGACAATTGGTATAGGTAAAAGGAGAGCCAATAAAGCCCACATCAATAAGACCAGCATCATAAATGACATTCCTAAAAGGGGCCATCTGAGAATCTTCCCTAATCCTACCTCCTTCTTTTTCCTTTTCAAACATAATTTGGCTAAAATCCCCTGCTATAACCCAATGAATAAAAACTTGTCTTCTAAGGGCTAACAGTAATTTCCAGGATAAAAACTTAAGATTCCAGTTAGCCCAACCATAAAAACCAATAAAGTGAAAAGTATTCATACCTGCAAAAGTAATCTCAGTTGCAATATGATGCGAAGAAGAATTAATAATCCTGATGTCAGTTCCTTTTCTCCACAAAAGGGCCAAGCCTCCACTTCTTCCAACACTAGCCACCCAGAAACCCTAATACATACACCATCTCTTGAAAATTAGATCCATCTGAGTAGATGATCTATGGGTCTGCATCAAAAATAAGATCTCAGGGTTATGTTTCTTAATCAGTCCTGAGACCCAAGAAACTGCCTGGGGTCGACCCAAACCCCGACAGTTGAGGCTAATGCAACTCATTTGGGCAGGCAGCCTTACTGCTCAGCAAGGTCTGCCTTATCAAGGTCAGTATCAATACTCTCAGACTCCTCTATATCTTCTTCCAACAGAGAAGAAGATCTAATCATCAGAGGCTGGGGCTTGGTTACTTTCCTTTTCTTAAAGGTGGGTTTGTTTGGGCCAAGAGCTAGAGAAGAGTGGGCTTTTTGTTTCCTGCGTGCTGCACAGGAGGAGGGGACTGGTTTTTTAGAACAGAAGCCGAAGAGAGGCTAGTGGCATTATTAACTCTCATCTCTGCTTCTTTGAGAACATCAGAAACGGTTTGAGGGGTGTCTTGATTAATGGAATCCGGACTATTAGCTTTCTTGAAGGCATCAGAACCAAAGAATGATATAGCCGCATTCCAGTCAAAATTCTTGTAGAGGTAGGTGTGAGGAAGATTCTGGGGGTTGGCATTCAGAGAGTTGGAGGGACCAGCTTGTTGTTGATTGTGAACTAAAGGGGTCAAGGTTCCAAGGATAGGATGAAATTTGGTGGGGGTATATATATGGGCCAGAGCTATGACAAGGGGCAACAGCTTGCATAGGACGGATCAAACCACAGGAAAAATGGGGAGACTGAGTATTCAGAGGATTACACATAGAAAGGTTAGTATCAGGTCATGCTCTAGCAGGATGAGGGCTAGAGGAAATAGGGATAGTAGCTTTAGTTAGAGGTGAGTAAGGGTAGGTCCCTGAAGATTAACAAGGGGACGAGGGGGAAGGGGTTGACATTAACATCCTGGGGAGAGATCATAGTCAAAGACAAGTCAACATTAACTTGTTGATGGGGATTAGCATTGGGGAAAGGATTTTGAGAAACCAGGGGAAAGATGTCACTGATCAGACCTTCTTCTCTCCATTGCTGCATCAAAAGTTCTTCTGTAACAGGAGCCATGCTACTCGCATTTTCAGCTCTAATCCAAGGTCCAAATCATTCCACAGCAGCAGGGTTATCTTTCACAATCTTACATTCATTAACAGTGTGAGTCAGTTTCCCACATCTATGACAGAAGTTTGGCAGATTCTCATACGAAACACGACATATTCTCTTAGTTTGCCCAGTTGTAACTATTAAGACTCGACATAAAGGATCTTGGATGTTAACCTCAATTCTGAACCTCGGCACTCTTGAAAGGAGGGGGTTTACCTTGTCAGGATATTCTATGAAAGTGCCAAGTCTTTGAGCTAACAGGATGGTCGTGGCTCTGTTACAATATCCAATAGGAAGACCATGGATGCTAACCCAGATTTTGATGGTTCTAAAAGCATGCTCCATGAAGCTCAGAGCAGGATTTAGAGGTTTCAAAACTAGGAGCCTATTCTGAAAATGCCAAGGGCCACTAGCTAACACTTGTTTGACTTCAGCTTCAGACGCGAATAGAAAGGAAAATGTGTTATAGTCCACTTCATTGACTCGAAGGTGAGGTTTAGGTTTCCAAATCTGATTCATGAAGGTCTGGATCAGCTGTGGATGAACTCTACTGGGGTGCCAAACTCTACCGACTAAAGCTTTCTTATAATCGGGATTAGAGGGATCAATGATTAGGGGTTCTAGATTAGAGGTTTCAGCTTCAGCAGAATGGAGTTTCAGATTTTTCCAGTTTTGTAACATGTTTTCCATGGTGAAGAACGAGGAGCTAGGTTTGAGGTAGTTTTGTTTATCGGTTTCGAAATGAGAGTGAAGCTAGGATTCCGGTGGCTCGAAATCGTAAATCAAGATATATCTAAATCAGATTACAATTTTACTATTACACGCCATCATAATTATCACTGCACTACCTAGATTACCTGCAAATCTTGTATCTGAATAATTACAGCAAACCGTAGAAAATAGATGGTTGGATCTACCTTTACTGTGTAATCCAACCGGCCGAGAATCTTCCTCGTTGCTCTTTTCTTCCTCATCGTGCCTCTTCTGCTTCTCCACAACCAACCCCATTGAATCCCGATGCGACGTGCTACAGAACTGCACCTCTCGACTCTCTGCCTTCTTCTTCCTCTCTTTTCCCCCGCATTCATTATCCTCTCTTTTCTCCTCTCTAATCTCTGATTTGCAATCTTTCCCTCTCTCAGGACTAGCACAACTCTGTGCTAATAGCTCATGATGGGCTATAGTTCTCTCATTGGGCGAAATTTACACAATGAAGAAGAAAGGTGAAGGGTTTTTCCTAGAGCGTGCCCGCGCGTTCCCGATGTTACTTTCTCTCTCTCTTTTTTTGTCATTTTTGTGTATTTTCAGGGATACTTTATCCCTCAAAAGTTTACAGGGGAGTCCTTGAGTCGATGATTATTGGTCTCTCTCTCTCTAGAGGAAAATTTTCTCCTTTCACATTATGCCTTTGTCTGTTTTAATATGATAAATTGGTTGGTTTGTGCTGAGTTGTCAAAAGTAGATGTCAAAATAAAACAGAGTATACGAAATTGAAATTGATGTCAGCTGCTACCTTAGCGTTTGGATGCAGTATTGAATAAAATATAGGAGAAATTGAAGGATCATCACTGAAATAGATGCACAACACCATTTTAAAAGCTGGAGTCCATAAACGGACCCACATTAGTAGCATAAGAATGTTTCATTGTTTCTTATTTTATCGTTGTTTGCCCCTCCCTATCCCCTCCTTGTAATCGAAAAATTATTTTAGTATCCTCCTCTCTCCGCATGCTTACCATCCTAGATTTTAAGTACTTTGATTTTGCTGGTTACGGCTCCCTTCTTCTTCCTTTAGCTTATCTTTTCCTTCTCCTCGGCTTTGACTTCTCAATCTTTTACAAACTCACCAACCAAACTGTAAAGTTCATCATGCACACTTTGGAAAGGCATGCTATTCCTTTCACGATCGCTACCTTATTGGGAAACTATTCTTTCATATTCCGTAGATGCATAGCTGTTTAAGTGTCACACTTCGCCACCTTTGGTGTGATTTGGAATTTTAAGTACGGTAAGGTGGACTCTAATCTCCACATCATTGAATTTGACACATTACTTGCTTGCATGATGTTTTGGTTAGGGGGTCATGACTCATCAACAACCGTTTTTTCACACTTCAACAACTGGAACTAATCGGACCATCAAAGATTATGTTTCAAATGGGTGCCATTTTGGGTCCGTATCTTCGATGTCCTAAGGTTTGTCGCACCATTTCTTTTGCAGAGAAAGTGGCCGCTAAGATCAGACGATTCACCTGGCTTATGAAGGACACTATTATCAATGGCCTTAGCTCCTTACGCTTCAAGATCCTCCTCAATATTCAACTACCAGTCTTGCGATCCCTGCCGATCAACCATGATGGAGTGGATTTAATTTTTACCATTACTTATGATAACATGTTGGACATTTGTATGAGTTATGGTCGATTCCTACGTGCCTTTGAGATTTTTTCTTTCAAGCGTGTTCCTAGTTATGGTGAGTTATCTTGTGGCATGTGGCTTAGCACAAACTTTTATCTGGCTCGATTATATGCAAATGCTGCTCTATTGGACTGGTGTGTAAGACCTTCACACAAATGACGATGTTTGATCTTTTGGGGTCGTCTTCTTCGAGCTCAGTGGTAATGAATCAAATGCAAAGCCCAGAAGTTCATTACAATGGTGTTATCCCCCGGAATGGTCCTCAATCTGGTTTTGGCATAGCAGAGCATCATGGCCGCCCAATTTCTTTTCTTGGCCTGCGCAAGTGCACCCTTGGTTAGGTTCTTGCCACTGGTTCTCGAGAGGAAATTCATGACCTGAGTTTTATGAAGTTATCATGGAAGGAAAATGGCCTATGCTTTCTCTGGCTCCGGAATCTTCCGAATGGTAGAGGAATGTTTTAAGAATCTAAACTCATATGTACAGGCGTCTCTGAGCTTTCCTCAAAGTCATCAATGCGGATGATTCCCTTCCGCCATGGTTGCATGGGTTTAGACTCGACTTATGAAACTTTTCTTAATCATATAAGTCTTAGTCTTCTTATGTCTGTTAGTTTCCTTAGTCTTGTCTCGGTTATGATATCTCATAATCTTGAACTCCCTATGATTTGGTTTGGTTTGATATCTTATCTGGGCATGGATTTTGTTTGGGAGTTTTCATTACAACAACAATCTTGTCCAAGGTGGTTTGACTAATGCTGACATTAGCTTCGAAATGATTGGTTTTTAGTTCTCTAGTGTGGTTGCTTTGGCCTGTTTTGGTTATTCTCGCACCTTTGAACTTGAGGCATTTTCTTTGTTGGTTGCTTATACAACCTCTTTCTTATGATGGGTTGTCTTCCCGTAGCTTTTGGTGCTCAAGTCTAGTGGCTTTAGGTGTGTAAGATGCATCATATCAATATATGATTTTGGTTACGAAAAGAGAAAAAAAATCAAACTTGGAGATTTCACAACTCATAATATTACAAATGAGTTAGCCTTTAGAAAAAGAAGTTACTTAGTTTAGACAAGCTAAATTGGTTTTGTATTTATTAAATTAATTATAGTTTAGGCTCCAAGGTTGTATTTCTATTTATACTCTCATAAATACATGGCAACCTATTATGAGATTATTCTCTCTTACATGGTATCACAACCCAGTTTTTTCTCTTCTCAAAACTAGTTCTCTATGTTCTCTTGTTGTCTCAACAACCCTCTCTCATCTATCTCTTCCCCTTCTCACGCCCATCCTCCCCACTACAACTTTCTTTCACCTTTTCCCCTGAATAATCCTGCAGATGACTCTCCCCCACCGACCTCCGGTCACATTCTGGTCGACGATGATCCTTCCATCTCTAAACATGATAGTGAGCAAACTGTTCTCGCCTCCCATGACCCCCCAAAGTCGCACCCATCTCCATCAAACAACCTTTACATGTTGGCTCCATCATAAATCATGTCCGCATCAAGCTTACCCAATCTCCACCATATTATGCCATGTGACGGCACATTTTTTCTAGTCACTCTCGGCAAATTCAATCTTCCTTTCCACGTCAATGTCACCCACCCTTTACCAATCGGATGTGGGCCTTACTCGACTTCACTGTTTTCTCCTAGATCTACACCAATTGATGAGTGTCTAAATGAGCATGTTTTAAGGGTTAATTTCATATGTTTTATCAATGTAAATCATGCTCATGTCTCCACTTTAGCTAGTTTTTCTCCAGTTTATGTTTCAATGATGTTCTTACATATACAATTGGTGAACCATGAATGTGTGAGGTAGTGACAAATACAATGGCTCTCTCCTCTCTCTTCAGACCTTTCCCCCAACCACCCCCCAAACCGCCGGTAACCATGCCTACCACTAACCTTAGCCTATGACGCACACCGCCATAAGAAACGCCTATAACCACTACAAAAACAACCGTAAACACAAAACCTCCGCAAACTCCACAAAAATCACGGTGAAGTTCACAAATCCTAAACCGCTCTAGCAACCAACTCAAAGCTCTACCTCTAAAACCATGAGACGGGGATGGAATTTTGATCGAGGAAGGGGAACATGGAAAGATAGAAAGAGTGGAGCAACCCAGAGCAATACTACTCCCACCTGGTACAAAACGCAACGAGATCAGAGTTGGTTCAGTTAAAAGTCCAAGTACTAGTTGTCATACAATGCAACTACTTAAAACCAGAGGAAGGAAGGGAGGGAGCAAACAACGGAAACAACTGTGGAAGAAGAATGGTTGGAAAGGACCAGAGATTAATCGTGAAATACCCCGAATAATTAACAGTTTAAATTCATGAAGGTTAAATTAAATTATGAGTAACTATTGTGATCATACAAAATATATATATATATATATACATAGTAAATAATAATAACATCGTATGTGTGCTTCGTTACGTGTTACGCAAAAAAAAATAAGTTCATATGATTGCACACTTTTAAACCGGAAACGCGAATATAGTCGCACATGTATATATATACAAATATACACGTGTATATATATACAACCAATGTTATGTATAAGTAACAACATGACGTATTAATACCGTCACATACATGTATATATATGTAACGTTACGAAAATTACAATGTGACATAATAATATAGTTATATGCATAGTTATATATATAACTAAAACGCGACATATTATATAGTCGCACACATATACTATGGGCATGTATATAACTAATACAAAAAAAAAAGAGAAAAGAGCTAGTGCGCTCCCGCTGAGGTTTGAACCCGAGACCTCTATACCTTCCCTGAAGGTCTTAACCGGATGAGCTATGCTTGAATTCAGTAACAAATACTAGCGTATTAAAACTAGTAATGAGACTACCACTGTAAGTACAAAAGAAAAAAAAACAAATCAAACGCCACTAACCCAGCTTGATTTAAGTAAAATAACAGAGGGACAAGTAAGCATGGCAGTAACTGGTTTTTGTTTCAAAACTCCCACGCCTCAAATTTTGAGCATACCAGATTCTTCATGGGAACTTCATCCCACTAACAGATACCTAGTGTTTCTCCATTTAATCTCCTTCTCCCTCCTCGGCATGCCCACGCCAGTGGTGGTGACCAGACCTCGTCATCTTCCTTCTGTTTTCTCATGCAAGAAACTCTCCTCAGTCCCCGTCTATGTTTTCACGCGAGCATTTCAACATCTGGGGCAGTTGGGTCCAGAAAAATAGCAAGGTAATCAGAGGTCAAGTTCTTCTCCTCCTACCGTTGCCTTTCTGTCCGAAAAACTACCAGATTTGATTCTTCTCCTCTCAACTATTCAGGCACGTAACCATCTGGAAATGCTCCTATGGAATGCATTGGAGAATCCCAAGGAAAACACTCCATCTCTTCTCGGTTCCCAGCTCAAGTTAATGCTACAACTTAATTCTTTCATATGTTTTCTTTCCTTTCCTTGTTCTCTGTCCGAAAGCCCTGATTCATGGCCACTAATGTCTGTCTCACTTGCATGCATCTACTCCTATGGATAGCTCCCCTATGATGGCACCAAGATCTATCCAGAATTACTTACAAGCCAGTTCTGGAACAACAGCCAAGGTGATGCCTTAAAATGATCTTGTTTCAACTCCAACCTTCTAATTTTTCTGGTATTCGAAAATGATGAGTATCTCAAATCTGTAACATATGTATTCTGTGAGTTAATCTTCAGAGGGGACGTAAGAGTTGTAATTGCTTAGTAACTAATCTAAACACCTACTAACACTCCCACTCGTGTAGTAACCAACCTAGTATACAGAGGAGGAAAATAAAGACCAAATCAGTAAGTGGAAAGAAAAACAGAAAGAAAAACGATAGAAGAGAAATGCATCAGTTTCAGTTTTTATTTCAGTTTCAGTATAATGAAGTTGCAGTAGCCTGAAACAAGGTTATTGGGGTTTGTCTGGAGTTTAAAACTATACTAATTCATTTAACAAGATGTGTTAACCTTTTTTGGGAAACTGGGAGTTAAAACTTGTGAGCAAGGAAGGGGGAATACACAGGTTTTGGTTTTCAAAATTCCAGATTCCTGCTTCTGTGTAAGGAGTGTTCAGAGAGGTTCCTATGTGAGTTTGAGTCTTGTTTTGAGGTTGGAATCTAGATAAGGTACTTAGTTATGTGGGAAATTAAGACAGGAGAAGTTAGAAGTAGAAATCTAGGGTCATGAACGAAACAGAAATACAAAAAAAAACTAGATCACGTTGCAGTTTTTGTTTTTCAGATTTACAGATGGTATGTGAGGAAGTTTTAGGGGTGCAGACATTATTGTTTTGGGTTTAGAATCTTGATAGAACATTTACTTATGTGGAGATCAAGGTAAGGGAAGTTGAAAGTCAGGTTGTATAGTCGAAACAAAACAACAGAATAGGATCTGCATCAGTAGATGATTTCAGTTTTACTTACAGTGTTACAGATTTAGTATAAAGAAGTTTTAGAGGTACAGAGCTGCTAATAAGATGGTAGAGGGTTAATAATGAACTGGGAACACTTAAACACGTAAATAGAAAACTAAAAGGGAAACTGCATGCCAGGTTAAGGAACTGGGAAAGAAAGGAAAAGAGAAGGAAAGTTAGGTAACAGAAAACCAAGCAAATGAAAAGTGCTACAGCAGCAGACATTCGAATGCTGTGTTTCTGTTTTTTTCATTTCTGTATATGAACTTTTCAGGGGGTTGACTGTTATGGTTAGGTTTAAAATGTTAATAGAACCTGAAACTAAGTGAGCAGACAGAAACCAAATTAAAAAGAAAACTAGAAGCCAAATTATGAACAAAGAAAGGAGGTAGAAGAGAGTACATCAGTCTAGTTTCAGTTCTAGAATTCGTGTCCAGTAAAGTGAGATTTCACAACATTAACAATTGGGTCTTGGGTCTGTTCTGGGAGTTAAAACCATATTAAGATTTTAACCACACAGCTAAACCTATCGAGGGAAATAAAAAGGAAAAGAAAAAGGGAGAACAGATTAATGAACAATGAGGAAACAAAAAGGGAAAGAATATCAGTTTTAAGTGTTGTTTCAGTTTTATCAGTAGCTTTGCCTAGTTGCCTTAGATCTGTTTTGAAGATTAAAACCATACTAGGACGCTTAACTAGGCAGCTAGACAACAGAGGGGAAGTAGAAGAAAACCAGGATTAAGAACTTACAGAAAACAGCAAAATGAATCTATCAGGTGTGAGGTTTCAGTTTCAGCTTCTGAAACCTTCTTGTGTTTTTGTTTACTAACTCCACATAGGGTTTGTAAGGGTCGAGTTGAGAAGTTAATTAACCCAATACATGCCTAATACACTTAAGTAAGGTGTAAATACTTAGGGAGAGGATTTGGAGTCAGTTTCACAACCTAACTGATGGAATAAAGGAGTGTACTGCAGTTTTATGATCTCAGTTTTTCCCTCAGCTTCTGTTTATGTGTAAAGAACTTCGAGTGGTATTGTCTATGTTGCTATAAGTATGTTTCGGGGACTGGACCTCGGTTTAACACTTAACTAACCGGATAAGTGAGTGAGGGAAAATTTGAGTTGAGTTGGTGAACAAACAGAAGGAACTCAAAGAGGAAGTTATCAGGTTTTTATGCTCAGTTTCCAACTTTCCTGCAACTAGTGCTTCCTGTATAACCATGTGACAGAGGGCTGTTTGGGGTTTATTTCCGAATTCAAAATTGTCCTAGAACACCCAACTAGTAGGTAAGCACCTTGGGAGAGTTTTGAAAGACATATTGTAAACCAACAGAAAAGAAGAGAAGAAAGAATCGCAGGTTTTGATATGTCAGTTCCTAGTTTTACTGAGAGTTGAGCTTCTGTATAACTTCGAACAGAGGGAGTAGAAAGAGTATGTTGAGTTAATAATGGTCCTGAAACATTTTCAAAACACTTACCTAAGTGGGTACACACTTTGGGGAAGTTATAAGACTGCTTAATTAAACTAAAACTGAAACTAGATGAAGAAGAACACATGAAGGGTGTTCAGGTTCCTGTGGTAATTGTCCTCTGTATGAGCGAATTACAGATGGAGTATAAGAGTTGTATTGAGTCATTACTGCACCTAAGTAAGCCTGTAAACAAAATTGGGTGGGATTAGGAACTGTTAAATGAGCTAAAGGAAAGAATGGAGAAGTAGTACACTGCTCTTGATTTCAAATTCCCATCGAGAGTTGTTTCTGTACAATTCGATTACAGAGGGTTATGAGGGGTTGTAGTGAACTTCTAATAAGTCTAGAATATCTCTAATCTACCTAAGAAGGTTGGTAAATACCGTGAGAAAAGAATCAAACCGCAGTTGAGCTATCTAGACACAAGGACCAAGAAGAATTATGGAGATTGTGTTTCAGATTTCAGTAAAGGTGTAATTTCTGTATAACTGTTATTCATGGGTGTTATGAGGGTGATGACAGATTGATAATCAACCCAAAACCCTCCTACGTATCTAGTTAAACTTATGAAACATCTTGGGAAGCTTAGACACCCTTAGATACATTAAGAGTGTTATAATATAAGGTTGGGTACAAGAACCTTGTTTCGGTTTTGAAATACTTAAGCCTCAATATGAAGGAGTGCTAGAAATAATTGAGGAGTATTATTGTGTAATTAATGTGCTTAAAACATAGCTATTTATCCAAGGAAAGAATACACTTTAGGCAAGTTAAATCTATCTTAGGAAAACTTGTTACAACTAGCACTTTGAATACTCTAAAACGTAAACTAGAGGGAAAGACTTTGTTAACGTGTGAGTTAACTATGTGAATATCCTAGGTGTAAGATAAGCCTAGGATTAATACCTGGGGAGTTCTAAGGATTTATATAAAACTAAGCACTTAACAACACACCTAGGGAACAACACCCGTTATAAAGCGTCGTCACATGAAATCATGAACTGACCCGTTACTTTTAATCAACATTAGGGCCGTAACGAACGCTACCTGGGACTCCGTGTGTGAGACGACACGTGCTTCTAAAAAAGGTATGGACATGTGTGGTTCGTATGTTGCCGTGTTACACGGCTTGTGTGTTGTGTGCCTTGTTTGTTTATGACCACAAGACTAATGCATGAAAACGGATGTTTGTTTTACCGTGCTTATTTTCCTGTTGTGAGCTTGTGTAAGGCATGCGAATGGATTGATTATCTTCCTTGCTTACCTGCTTGCTATTATTGTGCATATTGTTTGCGCGCACACAGTAGTGTAGTCCCTTCTCGTTGATGAATCATTGAGACAAAACACAACGAACTTCGTAAACAAACCAAAGGAACTACAAAAAGGGAAAACTCCTCTTAACTATAGAGGACCTCTAAAGACACCCACTATGGTGTCGAATTATCAAAGATAATGACAAGCCAATACCTTGAGGAGGAATAGGGAGACGGACCCTTTGTATCCGGGGTAGAGACCAGGACATTGAGAAGGAATAGGGAGACAGACCCTTTATATCCGGAGCAGAGGCTAGTAACATTGAGAAGGAATAGGGAGACGGACCCTTCGTATCCGGGGTAGAGACCAGAACATTAAAAGGAATAGGGAGACGGACCCTTTGTATCCGGGCCAGAGGCTAGTAACATTGGAAAGGAATAGGGAGACGGACCCTTGGTATCCGGGGCAGTGGCTAGTAACATTTAAAAACAACAGAGAGAGAAAGAGCTATCCGGGAATGGAGGATTAGCTATGAGAGGATGTTCTCCAAATGGTGGTGATAAGAGGATTCACAAATAACCCTTAAAGAAACAAGGAAAGACTCACACCTACATGAGATGGTCACGGGATCTAAACTAAATCCCCAGACTTGGTGTAAGAAAAGAGAAAGAAAATACACTCTACGGGAACAAGAGAAAAGAAATGAAAACACACAACGCTCGTATGATCCCATAGTGAGGATCATGGGTATAATATACCTATGCACACGTCTTATTACTTACATGATTGTTGTTGCTATACTAGCAGCTCGTTGTGCTTGGTTGCATGTTTGATGTGCTATGATGCCAGCATGTTATGCTTGGATGTTTGTTGTTATTGCTATGCTACCTTGGAATGGGTATGATATCATGATATATTGTGGTGTACCTTACTGCTTTATTATAGCATGTAAACTGACTTAATAATATTCGACCAAGTAGTCGTGTGGCCCGGTAACATACGGGCTACACACGTTCATACTCAGCGTAGTTTGCTGAGTCCTTTACAACTAAATTTTTACAGGTATTGAGCTGGATGACAACGGAGCGTAGGCGGGATGACTATCATGGGGGTAGTCTATCTGGGCATGACTTCTGAGTTGGAATAGTATGTTAGTGTATAGGTTGTTACTAAACCTGGGTTGTACTTTTCGATTCATGATTTAGTAATTATCTTGTAGACACTCGGTAATTGGAATTGTATCTTGTATTGTATATGAGTTTTGGTGGAGAGCTGTTTCCAGTCATGCAGACCGTACCTTGGTGTTGGTAATGTAGCCTGTCAACCACGTGGGTGGTTGGCGTCTGTGACACCCGAATGATGTTGAGAATCCGCTGCATAGTTGTCTTGTATTAAGGCTATGAGCTTATTTGTACTACTGGATGTTTATTCGGGGGTGTTAGAGAAAGATAGAGTCATAACAGAAACATGATGTAAATACTGAGAGTAGAAGTGCACAGAGGCCATGTACAATTTACGTGGATAATATTGATAGAGGGATTACAGATGGAGATTTGAAGTATGGTGGAAGAGAAAAAAAAGCTAGAAAGAATATACGTATTTAGGAAATGAGAGTGAGAATAAAAACGCGTTCGCTTTCATTGTTATGAGAAATGTAGAAGAAGTGACCAAAGTTATTCGAGAGTTGAAAGGGAAGATGGTAAGAGGAGTACCACTGATAGCACGTATGGAGTTCCAAGGGGAAAAGGATAAGTCGGCATGATAAAGTGAGTTGTATCAATGGACAGGCTATGTGAGGTGTTGGAAAAATGGCTGCATAAGGAGAGATTTGAAAAGGCGGGTTATCATGGTGGTGCAAGGCTGCAAGTGACATTAGAAGAAGACTCAAATATGAAGGAAAGTTTGACAAGGTGTCTTTTTATATCAATGAAGGAATGACAAACAACAAATGAAGCTCTGAAGATGTGCAAATAACTGTGGCCAGGAATGATTGGACTGATGGCTATGTCGAGTACCAAATTCCTCGTAGTGCTTGAGGATGGAGAAAGTATCCAGAATGCGATGGAGATGGTAGAGAAGGAGGAATTTATAAGTAGTATGATACAGAAGGTATCAAGGTGGAAACCGACTGATCAGATGGAGACTAGAAGAGTGTGGATATGTGTTCGAGGAGTGCCACTTCAGGCATGGAATAATCAGAACATAACAAGGATTGCCCAACTCTTTGGAGAAGTCATACAAATGGATGAAGAGAACCAGGACATGGCAAATATCGAAGCAAAAGTACTTGTCGAAACTTCGACGATAACTTTTATCAACAAAGCTATTAGAGCGCGCATTGGCCAGGATGACTTTTAGGTCACAGTAACAAAGGAAACGCCGATGGATGCTCGTCTGAGAAAAATCTGAGAAGACCCGATCATCCTTCCGGTACCCGAGTCAGTAACAAGTAGTGTAAAAGGTGGGAACAAGACCCGAGGTAGGGCAAGTGAATTGGCCAAGGTAGATGAGGTAAGAGGTCCTGATGGAATAAGTGATGAGAATAAAGGTATAAATGGTGGTGATAGTGAGTCCAAAGAAATTAGAAACCGAACAGTCGAAGTGCGGGGAAATGGTGAGTAACGAAAAGGTGGAAGGGAATAATTTAATAGTGCACGGTGACGGAAGAGAAGGTACTGATGGAAAGCAATCGACATAAATAAAAGAGTTAAAGGAGTTGGGACAGGTGGACAATGATAGACATGGTGGTAGTGAAAATAATCTTATGATGACACATGTGAGTGCAACACCAGCGGAGGGGCTACCAAGCCCAATAATACATGTGAGCCCAACACTAGTTGAGGTGCTACCAAACCCAGGTCGATCTGCAGGAAAAAAGGATCATGAACCTAATACGCAAGAATCAAGCGTGGACGGCTTAGCTAATCAAGATATAATCCCTATTATTCTAACAACCACAACTGAAGCAACACAATGGAATACCAAGAAGAGATATGACAAGGAGAATAGTGGACATCGAGGATGAGATAAGTGGGTGCCTTAAACTTAATGAAATCTTTAAGTGTAGTACACTGAATGGGGAGAAAGCTAAGTAGAAGTTGGAGGTCATAATTGAAAAAGCAACCATCAAAGGAGTCGCAGTGCAGTAAATAAACACCACTAACAGCAATGGTGGTGTTTTCCTTCCACAACATTAGAGGACTAGGGCCGTCAAGTAAGGCGCCCATGGTACGGCAGGAAGTGCGTACCAGGAGAGTGGACATGTTGGGGTTAGTTGAGACACACCAGAACCAAACAACAGGAAATCAAATTAGAAAATCTGGGGAAAATAGGATATGGAGTTGGGATGAGATAAAAGTGGAAGGGCAAGCTGGCTTAATTGCTATCTACGATGAGGCAATTATACAAGTTTAAAATGTCACAAAGGGGAGAAGATGAATGATGGTAGAAGTGACTGTAATAGAACATGATGTAGAAGCTGTAGTGCTATTGGTGTATGCATCGTGTGATGAGATGCAGAGAAGAGGTTTGTGGCAAGAACTTGTAGTAGCTAAGCAGGGAGTGGAGAAACCAATGCTGATCATGGGAGATGTTAACGAGGTCCTATCACCAGAGGAAAGACTAAATGGTACAGGAAGTAAATCACGAGGTAGTAGGGAGTTTGGACAATGGTAGATGGAATGGAAGTTCTGGAAGTACCAATGATAGATGTGACATATACTGGATGGGGCAAGAAGGATTGTCATTAAGCAGGCTACACATAGCCTTTGTAAATGATAGATGGCTAGCTATGTACTGATATAACTCTAAAACAGGGGAGTGAAGTATATCGGACCACCGGATGCTGTTTGTTGAACCAAAAAATATGAACTGGGGACCAAAACCCTTTCGAACACTAGACGCATGGCTAGGACACCCAAAGTTTGAAGAGTTTGTGGGAAATAAATGAACAGTATTTAGGGAGGCACTACCCAAAAGAAATTAAGACAGCTGAAAGGAGATCTCCAAATCCGGAATCGTGAAATATTTGGGAACATGAATCAGGAGGTGGAAAAGTTGAAGGGGGAATTGCGAGATATTGAAATGGAAATCGGAAGGGGAGGAACAAGGGAAACACAGTGGGTCCAAAGAACAATAATCAAGACAAGACTGGATGTAGCACTAAGGAAGCAGGAAGTGCAATGGCGCCAGCTAATGTGAGAGAAATTCGTGAAGCAACTGGATCAAAACACTAAATAATACCACCGCTGGGCAAGTATCAACCGTAAACTCAAACAATTTGTCAAAAACAGATTGATGGTGGGAAAGTAGTGGAAACCCCATAAGAAATAAGGAGGGTGATTATCGAACATTTCATGGGGCTGTATCAAAAACTCCAAATGAGGCTTTTGGGCCACCAGAAGGAGAGTTCAATAGACTGACAATATAAATGGCTCGGGACCTGGAGAAGATACCAAGGCTAGGTGGAATCAGACGGGTGGTAATGATCAGACTGGCGGTAATGAGTTGTGATCAAAGGCACCAGGAAATGATGGATATAATATGAGGTTCATTTAGAAAATGTGGCCAATCATAGAACCAGACTTTGAAAAGGATGTGTGGGAATTTTTTGTGACTAGGAAACTGGAAAAAGGGACTAATGTAACATGGATCACTTTTATTCCCAAGAAAATAGAGGTAAGCAAACTGGATGACTATAGGCCTATAAGCATGGTTGGATGCTTATACAAGGTGAAAAGTGTCCAAATGAGCATGTTTTATGGGTGTACTTTTCTCCACTTTTGTTAGTTTTCCTCTAGTTTATGTTTTATTGGTTATCTCACAAATTTATTGGTCAAAACATGAGGAAAAACCAAGCTAGGAGCAAAGTAGACGAAGAGACGAACGCATAGGCGCAAACGATCTTAAATCGGAGCTGAAACGAATATTTTAGAAGCAAACCAATTTTCATCCAAACCATGTCCGGGGAAATATGGCCGGACAGAGGCCGGACAGGACTCGTGTCCGTGGTGCGTCCGGGTAACAGAGGGCGGACAGGACTTGTGTCCGTGTGTTGTCCGAGAAACAAGGCCGGACAGAGGGCGGACAAGGACAAGGTCCGTTGTGTGTCCGCGGAAGAAAGGGCGGACGTGAGACAAGTCTGTGGCCTGTCCGTGGATAAAAGGCCGGACAACACTGAGACATCCGCCCAAATATGGCCGGGCACAAACAAGGACGTGCAACAGATTTCTTTCAGTGCTGTTTATCTTCTTCGTTGCGGCGCCTACAGACATATCTATCTACCCGATCGGCAATATCAGGCGCCTGCCTTAAATCCCTCACGCGTTGCTCCAGCTCTGTCTCCAATCAACCTTCTCCTCTGCTTCTATATAAACCCAGCTCATTCTACGATAGAACATGTACGGGAGATTAAAGAAAACAGACATTCGCTCACCACACTCCACCATTCTCTTCCATTCATTTTCTCCCGTAACACCACAACACTCCATACTCACGTACTCAGCAAGAACAAAAGAAATAGAAGAGAGGCAGCAGAAGTGAGAGCGAGTGCAGACCCGTTCTTTCTCTGAAATAATGGCAAATTATATCTGTGCTATCTTTTTATTTCCGTTAATGTCTGAGTAATTTTCATTTGTATCCTAGGATGGGGTTTGATCCTAATATTACTTAAATAAATATTTATCACCTGTCTCACTTATTAAACTTGTTTTAATTCCTTTCAACAAATATTGTTAAATGCTTTGCGTGACAAACTACTGCATTTTTATGGTAACTATCAACATATGATTTTGAGATAGTCAAAGTACCACAAAGGAATAAAACCTTGGTATTTACACTCCGGATTGAGCAGGAAAATACTGAGGCTATTACTAAGAGTTCGTAACTGACACCTATTAACTCTAATAGACAATAAATAATTGAGACAAGGTTATAAATTTGTTTAAGTAATTTAGGCAATTCCCCCGCTATCCTAGGATACCTTTTTCCATTCACATCAATTAATTCACCTTATTTTACTGTGTTTATTATGTTTGCACTGATCCTAAAACAAATCAAGCTTGCCTCCGGCTAAACCCCTTTTTACTGTTTTTATTAAATACCGAGACTAGGATAATTGAACAATTTCCCTGTGGATACGACACTTGTTGTACTACTCCGACTAGGTGCACTTGCCTATTAGTTTGCTATAAATCTATATATATTAACGTGTAGATTTTACCCAACAAGTTTTTGGCGCCGTTGCCGGGGAATCAATTTCCCTAGTTTTCGGTAGTTCACTTGCTATACTATAATATTCTGTCTATATTATTTTGTTGTTTGTTTATTTTATTTCTATTAATTTCGGTTATTTACTTACAGTTATTTATATTTCATTCATTTAATTTACTGTCATTTAATTCCCAGTTATTTAAATTTCCAGTGTTCTTTAAATTTCAGCAATCTAACTTCTAACATTTAAATTTCAGTACACTAATTTCTGACATTTATTTCCAGTAAACTAACTCCTAACATTTAAATTTCTGTCATTTAAATTATGTCAACTAATTACTAACATTTACATTCTGTCATTTAAATTTATGTCATTTAAATTCCAGTACTCTAACTACTAACATTTAAATTCAGTTCTTTAAATTCCCTTGTCATTTAAATTCCCGCAATTTAATTTTGTCCTTTTTCTTTATTCTAATTTTATTATTTATTTAACCTGCAATTATTTTTGTTTCTTTTTGTTCACTTATTTTCTGTCTTTTTATTCTTGTTTAAAAAAAATATAAGTGTTGTTTAATTAAAGTTTATCAGCCTATTTAAATATATCTGCTTTTATTTATCTAATCACTGTTAATTTCGCAATTTCTCACAAACCACAAATTATCTTCTGTGCATGCCAAACACTCGAACCCTAGGTTCTCCACTTATCAGTCCGAGACCCGAACCCGAGCGCACTTTATTTAACACACGAAGAAACCTGAGAAATCAAGACATTGCCGAAAACCAAGTTATAGATGAAATGGACCATGAAAATCAACCACAACACCGTGCTCTCTCTGATTACCACCAACCGGATACCGAAGGAAGGGCATCAGCCATAGTTCTCCCCGAACTAACACCGCTAGAAACCGGACGATGGGCTTTCAAAACCCATTACATCACCACCATCCGGTATTTAGGCAAGTTTAGTGGAGCAAATCCAGATGAAGCCCCAAATCATTTAAGTCTCTTCCTAGACTTCTGTAATTTCTTTGGTCAAACCGGCAACGTCAAAGAAAGAATCCGCCTACAACTATTTCCTCACTCGTTGTCAGATTCAGCAAACAGGTGGTACCGAAGTCTTCCCTCCCGATCAATCCATACATGGCTGCAAATGGCCCAGAAGTTCCTTGCCAAATACTACCCAACCAGTAGAACGAGGCAATCGATCGGAGAAATCAACACATTCTGTCAGGAACCAGGAGAAACGTTGTACGACGCATGGGACAGATTCAAGGATATGCTGATGAAGTGTTCCCACCATGGTCTCGACGATCAATCCCTCTGCCTGTCATTCTTCAATGGCCTGGATGATGGAAACCGACTACTCGTAAATTCCTCTGCAGGAGGAAGTTTCATGATGAAATCTCCTCAAGAAGGGATGAACCTTCTCGAAACCATGACGAGCAATACAAGACAGTGGACGAGATCCAAAGGAAGAACGCCACGAGCAGCAGGCCTACTCCATGTTGAGCCTACGGATCATTTATCGGCCCAGATCTCGTCCCTTGCAAAGATGGTGGAAAAGCTAACAACATCTCAAAACGAAATCGTAAAGACAATAGCTTCCTCACCTTCAAGTTCATCTGCAGAAGGATGTGCCATATGCGCCGGTCCTCATGAAACTCATCAATGCGAAGGTAAAAGCGAGTACGAAGATGCACACTTCATAGGAAACCGCCCCGGTAATTCCTACAGCAATAACATCAACAACAACTACCCATGGAGAAATCACCCGAATTTCTCATGGAAAAACAATGATCAGAACCAAGGCGGGCAGAACAACAGTTCCAATACCTATCAGGGAAATAGACCCCAACCAAACTCTGATATGGGTTATAGAGCACAAGGTGCCCCTCCAGGTTTCCACCAACAACAACAACCATCTTCATCCTCTGTTGATCCAAACGTGGAACTCAAAGAGATGATGAAGGGATACTTGTCTATGACTCAAAGCCAGCTTTATGCACAAGAAGCTTTCAACCAAAAAATCGAAGGTAAATTCAATCAAATTGCAGAACAACTTGCTCGAAGACCGCCTGGGACTCTCCCAAGCCAACCGGAGCCAAATCCAAGAGAGCAAGCCAAATGCATCTATGTGAAGGAACACAATGAAGAAAAGATAGAGGTGGCCAAAACAGTTGAGGTTCCAAAACTTCACCCTTCCCTTCAAGAGTGGGTAATAGCAATCGAAACTTCCAAAAGGAATGTAGCTGAACTGGAAAGCACCGCCACAGTCTATAAAAATCGCATTCAGTCCGAGAATACCTACCTTAAGGACTTGGTGGCCGGCTATGAAAATGAAAAGCTCGATTTTGAAGAAGAAGAAGAAGAGGTTAAGGCGATAACCTTGAGAAGCGGTAGAAAAACCAACGAGATTCACATCCCGCAAAGGTTAGAAGAATCCCAAGAGGATAATGAGGAAAGAGTTGAGGTCCCAGTAGAAAAGACATCTCCCAACATCCTCACTATTCCATCAGTTCCAAAACCTTCTCCACAAGAACCGCCTCTACCATTTCCCAACTGACTCCAAAAGCAGAAATTGGATAATGAATATGGGAAGTTTCTGGCAATGCTGAAACAACTAAACGTCAACATACCGTTTGTAGACCTCATTGCCAAAATGCCAAACTACGCAAAATTTCTCAAGCACCTTATCTCCAACAAAACTAAATTGGCCGAAGTCGGTACCGTACCTCTCAATGTAGCTTGCTCAGCTATTCTGAAACAACCACTACCTTCGAAATGCAATGACCCAGGCAGCTTCACCATTCCAGTCACAATTGGTAGCACCTCATATCCATACTCCCTATGCGATCTGGGCGCCTCCATAAATTTGATGCCCCTCTCCACTTTCAAAAGGCTGGGAATAGGAGAAATGAAAAAGACCAAGATGACCCTTCAACTGGCGGATGGTTCGGTAGCTTACCCAAGCGGAGTGGTGGAGGATGTTATCATTAAAGTGGAACACTTATACTTCCCATGCGATTTTGTCATTTTGGACATCGAAGAGAACTCCACTACACCTCTCATCCTTGGACGACCTTTCCTTGCCACAACCAATGTGCACATTTGGGTGGCCCGGGGGATAATCACCCTTCAAGCTTATAATGAAAAGCTGGAGTTTGCATCAGGAAGGTCTCCAGATAACAAATCCAAGGATCTCAAGTTTGTGAGGGACACTCAATCACCATCATCCCCACTTCTCTTTGTCACCCTTCCTGACGGAATGTCCATTACAGAGATACCACCACCAATCCCTGATGAAAAGCGGGATAAGAAAAGAAAACATGCATCCAGGTGGACACTCAAAAATACCATCGAGACATGCTTTGGATCTCCTCCTCATAACCACCCCTCAGGTTTGATCTAACCAAAACGTCTAGCCAAAGACGTTAAACAAGGGCAGCTTTCCGGGAGGCAACCCGGATGAACTTTTCTTTTATTTGCTTTTATGCTCTTTTAATTTTCAGGTTCTCTTTAAATTTTGTTTTTGCTAACTCTTAACCCCGTTCGTAGTATGG
Organism: Limonium bicolor; assembly: GCA_023374045.1. Taxonomy (NCBI): domain Eukaryota; kingdom Viridiplantae; phylum Streptophyta; class Magnoliopsida; order Caryophyllales; family Plumbaginaceae; genus Limonium; species Limonium bicolor. Next base: position 148,042,934 of record CM041778.1, read on the forward strand.
TTGCTTCTAGTGTCTTATGCAGGTGCAACTTCATGTCTACACCGCAACCAAGCTACGCTACTTGAGGCTGAAGCTCAAGTGTGGGGGAACTCCTTTAGACACAAGCAAAAATAACCTCAGGGAGTACCAGTTTCTTTAATTATGCTTTTATTTTGTTAACATCTGCTTTGGAGAGGTTCTGTGCTAAAATGATTATTTATGACCTTTGTGTTTTCTCTATTTTATCTACTGACAGATTAGGTCTTCTGAAACTTTCCCTTGTTTTTCTGGTGAACAATGAGGACATTGTTCAATTTAAGTGTGGGGGTGAGTGCCCTTTTCGGTGACATTTTGTGCTTAAAATGTTTAATCTCTCTGCTTATCTTGCGTTTGTCATTTTGTGCTTAAAATGTTTAATCTCTCTGCTTATCTTGCGTTTGTCCAAAATTTAAATTATGGACCCTGCTGATGTGGGTTGTTCTCTTTATGAATAAATACTGTTATGAATTGTGGGATAAATGGTACAAAAATTTTAAAATTTTGATTACTTTTGAGGAGCATTTTTATGCGGTGTGACCAAATGATCTGCAATGGTTGGATTTTTATTGCTCAGGGGTTCTTTCTGTCTTCTCTCTTAGGGATTGCTAAAGAGTGCTTCTTTGTCTAAAAAAGATATATATACAAAAAAATATAAATAAATAAGGGACTTGCAGACACCATTGGTAACCAACAAAGAGAGTTGAGTGTTCTTAAAAACAAAGGCTTGATGCCTACATATTATCTTCTCTTCTCTTATGCAAAATGAAACAAATGCATAAATCTATTTTTCCTTTTGTTTTCTCCTCAATGCCCATTCTTGAGAGAAGTTGGCCATGGTAAAAGTTCTCAAAGTCACCAAAACTGAGAAGCATTGAAGCACTCCGGATCATACCCCGAAACTCTATATTTTATTTTTACCCTGAGCACACCTGTGCCACCAGTAGGTGATGATTCACACTCCTCAAAAAGTTTAAGATCATGTACTGTCCACCTCTTTATCCTACCCTTCATAATAATATTTGTTAATATTGAGCATTCCCTACTTACTTAGGTACATGGATTTGCTTGAGGACAAGCAAAAGATAAGTGTGGGGGTGTGATAAGTGTCCAAATGAGCATGTTTTATGGGTGTATTTCATATATTATATCAGCACTTTTCTTGCTCATTTCTCCACTTTTGTTAGTTTTCCCCTAGTTTATGTTTTATTGGTTATCTCACAAATTTATTGGTTAAAACATGAGGAAAAACCAAACTAGGAGCAAAGTAGATGAAGAGACGAACGCATAGGCGCAAACGGATCTTAAATCGAAGCTGAAACGAATATTTTAGAAGCAAACCAATTTTCGTCCAAACCATGTCTGGGGAAATATGGCCGGACAGAGGCCGGACAGGACTCGTGCCTGTGGTGCGTCCGGGTAACAGAGGGCGGACAAGACTTGTGTCCGTGTGTTGTCCGAGGAAACAAGGCCGGACAGAGGGCGGACAAGGACAAGGTCCGTGGTGTGTCCGCGGAAGAAAGGGCGGACGTGAGACAAGTCCGTGGCCTGTCCGTGGATAAAAGGCCGAACAACACTGAGACGTCCGCCCAAATATGGCCGGACACAAACAAGGACGTGCAACAGATTTCTTTCGGTGCTATTTATCTTCTTCGTTGCGGCACCTACAGACATATCTATCTACCCGATCGGCAATATCAGGCGCCTGCCTTAAATCCCTCACGCGTTGCTCCAGCTCTGTCTCCAATCAACCTTCTCCTCTGCTTCTATATAAACCCAGCTCATTCTACGATAGAACATGTACGGGAGATTAAAGAAAACAGACATTCGCTCACCACACTCCACCATTCTTTTCCATTCATTTTCTCCCGTAACACCACAACACTCCATACTCACGTACTCAGCAAGAACAAAAGAAATAGAAGAGAGGCAGCAGAAGTGAGAGCGAGCAAGAACAAAAGAAATAGAAGAGAGGCAGCAGAAGTGAGAGCGAGTGCAGACCCGTTCTTTCTCTGAAATAATGGCAAATTCTATCTGTGCTATCTTTTTATTTCCGTTAATGTCTGAGTGATTTTCATTTATATCCTAGGATGGGGTTTATCCTAATATTACTTAAATAAATATTTATCACCTGTCTCACTTATTAAACTTGTTTTAATTCCTTTCAACAAATATTGTTAAATGCTTTGCGTGACAAACTACTGCATTGCATTTTATGGTAACTATCAACATATGATTTTGAGATAGTCAAAGTACCACAAAGGAATAAAACCTTGGTATTTACACTCCGGATTGAGCAGGAAAATACTGAGGCTATTACTAAGAGTTCGTAACTGACACCTATTAACTCTAATAGACAATAAATAATTGAGACAAGGTTATAAATTTGTTTAAGTAATTTAGGCAATTCCCCCTATCCTAGGACCTTTTTCCATTCACATCAATTAATTCACCTTATTTTACTGTGTTTATTATGTTTGCACTGATCCTAAAACAAATCAAGCTTGCCTCCGGCTAAACCACTTTTTACTGTTTTTATTAAATACCGAGACTAGGATAATTGAACAATTTCCCTGTGGATATGACACTTGTCGTACTACTCCGACTAGGTGCACTTGCCTATTAGTTTGCTATAAATCTATATATATTAACGTGTAGATTTTACCCAACACAAGGTAATTGAAAGTAATGGAAAAACGAGTGTCAATGGTCCTACCCTACATTATCAGTGAGAATCAAACAACATTTGTGGGAGGTAGACAAATATTAAAAGGTCCATTCATGGCTAACAAGGTGTTGTCATGGTTGAAAAGGAAGAAAAAAGGGTGTGCTACTAAAGGTAGATTTCCGGAAAGCTTATGATTGTGTGTCATGGGACTTTCTGGACAGAATGATGGAGACGATGGGGTTTGGAAATGGATGGAGAGCTTGGGTTAAAGAATGTATAACAATAGTTTGGATCTCAATACTTATGAACGGGTCACCTACAATACAGTTTCATGTGACACATGGCATAAGGCAAGGCGACCCGATGTCACCATCATTGTTGGTTATAGTAACAGAGGTGTTGGGTTGGTTATTCAAAACTATAGTCGAGGCTGGAGAATATAGAAGAACTGAAGTTGGAAAAGACAAAATAAGAATGACACACCTCCCATTTATGGATGATACTTGTGAGC
>CM041778.1:149279104-149405048 GCA_023374045.1 Limonium bicolor
TTTGCTAGCAGTTAAAATTTTGAATAATAATGCCAAGAGTCGATAGTTTTGGGCCCGGTTGTTTGCTTTGTGAAACCTCTCTTTTCATTTACTATTTGAGTAGCTGTGATGCCACAAAACACAAGTGATGAGTGAAAATGGGAATCTTTGCTCTCAGATGGAGTTTTTTTTGTGTTAAAAAAGAATAATTCTTCTTATTGATACCAGAAGAAAGAATTACAAACCCTATTTATCGATAGTTACCAAACCTAACTAACCTATAAGAGATGGGCTAAATATATGTATGGGCGGGGCCCATATATACTAAATAGGCTTATCGACTCTCCTCAAGCTGGATTTGTAGATATCTTTGCATTCCTAGCTTGCATATAAGGTTATGAACACCTCGGACTATGGAGTGGAAATATTTGAAGACACCAACAATCTTGTCTTATTAAGGATGTAGCTATATAAATTTAGCCTCACTCTATATTTTTTGATGAAAAACCGACCCAATGTCTATGTGTTTGGTCTTATCAACTTGGATTGTTAGGCATACTTATAGCAATTTGTTGCATATCTCAACTCATGGGCCAACACATTTAATTCGTAAATCAGTGAGTATGGTACAGACCCAAGAAGCTCTCAAGACCATATGAGCAGAGCCTCAGCTCTGATTATGTGGACCTTCAGCTACTAAATTCTTCTTCTTTTCTTTCAAGTAACCAATTTTCATCGAAATACGCAATATCCGGTAGTAGACCAGCGGTCAAAAAGAATCACAATATTCAGCATCAGTGAGAGCCTGGACAGTCGGCGTTGTCCTTTTTTGAAAAAGATTACTTGCCCTGGTGTTTCTTCCAGGTGTAAACGCCCTATAGGCTTGCATCAAGATGTGGTCTCCTAGATCATGCATGAATTGACTGAGGAGACTCATAGCATAGGCGATATTTGGTCGGGGTTGAAAAGGTATATAAACTTTCCTTAGTCATTGATACATAGCTGAATTAACTTTGGGCACTTCTTGCTCATTACCCAGCTTATGGTTGGGATCCATTGATCAGGTAGCGAGTCTGCATCCACTTTTGCATGTCTCACTCTACGAGTCAGTAATATACATCTGTTGGCTGATGTAGATACCCTTGGATGAGTAGTAACCTCATCCAATCAGCATCCCCATGGATAGATCCTGGAAGATACAATAAGAGGGAAAAATGCAGCGCAACAACCGGGTCATTAGTGAGTTTGTAGATGCCCATATTCTAGCAAGTAGTACCATCAGCAATAGTAATGTTTTTTATTTGTATGACAAGACTGAAGTAATTCAGTATGGAAGAAGCAGATGTCATATGGGAAGTAGCCCTTTGAATCAAGAATCCTGCTTGAAGACTAGCTGTTCTAATGCATTGAGGCAATAGTAAGAGCTATTACCTTGAAGATGAAGAGAAGTGTAATCTGATTGAGTTGATGTTTCGAGAGATTTCTGCATCATTTGTGAAGTTTATGCAGCTCAGCTTGAGAGATTGAGAAGGTTCCATAAGAGGTAGGAGTAGGCTTGGTTGTGGAATTGGACCGACCAGTTTCTTGGCTCCGTTCATCTTGTGATTGGAGCCTTGCAATGGTCACACAGTGTCCACCCTTTACTGTCTTTGGACTTCGGAGTAGTTCTCGGAGGAGGTTTACTAGTTTTGGCAGCAGTAGCAGTGCTGTCAATGTGTTTGCACTTGATCATAATGGACGTTGACTCTCTTCACCCTTGACAATAGTACTGTAGCTTACTGTGAATTTATTCAGTGTTTGATAATCAGAAAGGAGATATACAGCCCTATATTTATAGGCACCTTAGGAAGGATCTAGATAACCTAAAGGAGGAACACCTAAAAGTGTAGTCTAGGAACATAAATAATTGAACAGATACATTAAATACATAATTACATGCTGGACAGACATAAGAATCTAATTAATTACAGAATATAAATGCACTATTTCCTAGAGTTATGTGCCTGTTCAGTAGGTTGTCAACACTCCCCCTCAAGCTGGGTTTGTAAATGTCTTTCATGCCCAGCTTGAAGATGAGATTATGGATCTGGGACTATGGAGAGGTTTGGTAAACACGTCAGCAATCTGCTCTTCAGAAGGGATATAGCTTAGATCAATTAGACCTCCTTCTATCTTCTCCTTGATGAAGTGTCTATCAATCTCAATGTGTTTTTGATCGTGCTGGACCGGGTTGTGGGCTATGCTGATTGTAGACTTGTTGTCACATCTCAACTCCATGGGACCTTTCCATTTGATTCGTAAATCACATAAAATAATTCTGATCCAAAGAAGCTCACATAGACCGTTTGCAAGAGCTCTCAGCTCAGATTCTGCTGAGGATCGAGCCACAACATTTTGTTTTTTGCTTCTCCATGTCACGAGATTTCCTGCCAGGAAACACAGAATCCTGTAGTAGACCGCCGGTCAGTAAGAGAGCCACCATAATCAGCATCAGTAAAGGCTTGAACTGTTAGTTGTTCCCCTTTTCTGAACAAGATCCCTTGGCCCGGAGTCCCCTTTAAGTAGTGTAGAACCCTATAGGCAGCTTCTAGATGCGGTTTTCTTGGGTCATGCATGAACTGACTTAGGACACTTACCGCATAGGAAATATCAGGTCTAGTATGCGAAAGATATATCAACTTACCACATAAACGCTGATACATAGATGAATCAACTTTAGGCTCATCATGAGCGTTGCCAAGCTTATGATTGGGATCCATCGGTGAAGAAGCTGGTCGACACCCACTCTTGCCTGTCTGACTCAAAAGGTCTGTGATATACTTTTGTTGGCTGATAAAGATGCCTTGAGATGAGCGGGCAACTTCAATTCCAAGGAAATATTTAGAGAGCCAAGAGATTTCATCTCAAATTGTGACTTGAGCTGCTTTTCTAGACGTTGTCTCTCTGCAGAATCATTACCGGTAACAATGATGTCATCAACGTAGACAAGAAGGATAGTGACTCCCCCTGGGTGAGAGTGTTTGAAAAACAATGTATGATCACCCTGACTTTGTCTATAACCAGCAGCTCGAACAACTTTGGTGAATCGGTCAAACCAAGCTCGAGGGGACTGTTTAAGGCCGTAGAGAGCCTTTTTTAGTCGACATACTTTGGTAGAGGTAGACTCACCATTAAAGCCTGGAGGGATTCGCATATAGATCTCATCATGCAGGTCACCATGGAGAAAGGCATTCTTGACGTCAAACTGTAACAGAGGCCAATCAAAGTGTGATGCCAAGGATAATAGGATGCGAACAGTGTTGAGCTTAGCCACAGGAGCGAATGTCTCCTGATAATCAATCCCATATGTCTGGGTGTACCCTTTAGCCACAAGTCGAGCTTTGTACCGCTCTAGAGATCCGTCAGCATTGTATTTAACAGTAAAGATCCACCTGCAATCAACAACATGCTTTCCTTGTGGTTTTGATACAACAACCCATGTATGATTCTTTTCAAGAGCTCTGATTTCCTCTTGCATAGCATCCCTCCACTCTTTCTTGGCCAACGCTTCAGAAACAGATTTTGGAATTTGGATTTCATTCAAGCTTTGAACAAACAAGGCATGAGAAGAAGAAAAATTATTGAAGCTTACAAAATTGGCCAAAGGATAGAGAGGGGTTTTTGTGCACTGACGTACACCTTTCCGCAAAGCAATTGGCGGGGAGTTTTCTTTAGGGAGAGGATCTATACCTGGGTTAGATAATTGATCCCGCGTCAGCCACGGGGTGGATTCGTACTGCCTTGAAAATACCTTTGTTACTGGAAGGTTAGGGGAATGATCTGTGGTGGAAGATTCAGTAGGAGAGATAACTTGTTGGTCTTGTGGTGGATTAGACGATGGGGAAGATGGTGGTGAATCCGGTGGTAGTTGAGTGTTTGGAGGATCAGGCGGAGCTGAAGATGGCTGTGATGGTTGTGAATCTGGTGGTGGTAATGTTTGTTGTGATGAAGGGGTGATGGTGTAGGTGGGAAGAGGAAGCTGATTTTCTTCAGTCTGTGAGAAAGAATGAGATGAAGAAGAGATAGGGTCAAAGTAAAAGGGTTCTGATTCATGAAAAGTAACATCAAAAGTTATGTAACTCCTTTTTGTAGTGGGATTGTAGCATTTGTATCCTTTTTGAGTAGGAGAATATCCCAGAAAGATACATTTAGTAGAGCGTGGATCCAATTTTCCCCTATTAGGAGTGGGAATATGAACAAAAGTAGTGCACCCGAAAACCCGTAAGTTTTAGATCAGAAGAGATTTTGTGAGTGGGAAAAAATTGACGAAGGCACTCATGTGGGGATTTATTTTTAAGAATGCGAGTGGGCAATTTGTTGATGAGATGACATGCAGTTAGTGTAGCTTCACCCCAATAGTGTTTAGGAGTATTTGATTGGAAGAGTAAAGCACGACTCATTTCAAGCAGATGACGATTTTTTCTTTCAGCCGTGCCATTTTGTTGTGGAGTGTATGGGCAGGAAGATTCATGAATGATACCTTTAGAGAGAAAGAACGCGTTAACAACTTGGTTGAAATAATCAGTAGCATTATCAGTGCGAAAACGTTTTATAGTGGTGGAGAATTGGGTGTGAATCATGTTGCAGAAGGTGGGAATAATTGAGCTCACATCACTTTTGTTTTTCATGAGAAAGACCCACATAAAGCGAGTACAATCATCAATAAAGGTAATATACCAACGAGCTCCAGAAATATTCGCAATCGGAGAAGGTCCCCAAACATCGCTGTGAATAAGATCAAAGGGAGAACTACTCATGGTATTACTTTGAGGGAAAGACACACGAGAGTGTTTAGCAAATTCACACACATCACATTGAAAATTTGAAACATCAATACCATTAAAAAGGTGTGGGAACATGATTTTTAGTACATGAAATGAAGGATGCCCAAAGCGTTTATGATGAAGCCAAATAGTATTGGTATTAGTAGTGGTTGAAGCAAGGGCTTTAGGTGAGGAATTCAAGGCAGCAGGTATATCAAGGTAGTATAGTCCATCCCGTTGCTTAGCAGTTCCAATCATCTTCCCCGTGTGCAGATCCTGCAAAATACACCAAGAAGGAAGAAAATAGCAACACATTTGAGGTCAGTAGTCAATTTGTGGATAGATGCAAGGTTCATGGCAAGTCTAGGGACATGTAAGGTATTTTTCAAATGTAGTCGGTCAGAAAGTATGACATTGCCGTGTCCAGCAACACGTGTAGACGTGCCATTAGCAGTAGTAATATTGTCATTAGTGGAACAAGGATAATAGTGTGTAAGTAAAGATGAGGTTGAGGTCATATATGAGGTAGCACCTGAATCCAAGATCCAATCTGAATGTGGAGACTGTTCTGAAGCATTAAGACAAAAATTTGTAGAGGGTTTACCTTGCAGAGCAAGAGAGCGATGACCAGAATCATTAGGGGTCTGAAACGATTGCAGCATAGCTCTAAGTTGCTGGATTTCTTCTTGAGATATGGATGAGGGTGTGGCAGAGTTGCCATGTGTAGAAGAGGCGGAATTAGCGCGTCCAGCACTAGGACCCCTTTTTTCTTGACCCTTTTTGCTTCTCTGTAGGTGAGGATACAGCTTCCAGCATTGGTCAATGTTGTGATTAGATCGCTTACAATGATCACACCATCTTCCTTCTTTTCCTTTGGGTGTTGTATTCGTAGAAACTGTTTTAGCAGCCAGAGCTGTGTTGTCCACTGTCTTACTGTCCAACATGATGTTGCGTCTGCTCTCTTCATGCTTTACAGTAGCTATAGCAGAGGGTAGAGCAGGAAGAGGAGTGCTGTTAAGGATTTGAGCACGAACCTGATCGTATTCCGGATTTAGACCAGATAAGAAGCAGTACAAGCGCTGCTGATTCAGGTAACTTTTGTGATGAGTGGCATCAGCAGCACATGACCAAGTAAAGGTTTGATACTGATCAAGTTCGGACCATCGCCCCTGGAGATCAGTAGCATATTCAGTGACAGATCGAGTACCTTGCTTGAGAGTTACGGTTTGAAGCCAAAGATCATAGACAAAGGCACCGTCTTTGGCTGAAGAGTAGGATTGCTGTATGAAATCCCAAATTTCTTTTGCAGTGTCTAGATAAAGACACGTGCTACTAATATTTGGGTCCATGGAGTCCCATAACCAGGCACGAATATTGGCGTTGATTTTCTGCCACTCAGCATCATTGTCCCCTTCTGCAGGCTTTGATTTTGTAAGGTGGTCATCAAGGTCTTTGCCACGGAGAAGAGTGTTCACCAGTTTAGACCAACCAAGGTAATTAGATCCATTAAAACGATAGGATGAATGGACTGGGGGTAGGTTGAACTTCTAGTGTTTGAGGGCGGCAGCAGCAGCACTTACAATGGTGGAGTGGTCTGGGTGACTTGATGCAGAATTTGAAGTATCTTCCTTCGACATTAAATCCTTGGTGGAGAGACTCACACTGGATTAGTGAAGAGAAGGTGGAGACACCTAGAAGAATGAGCTAGTGCAAGAAGATTGAAGATGCACTAGGGAGAGAGGTGAGCTGAGAGCACCGCAGAAGAAAGGAACACTAAGATAGGGCAAAGATACCCAGAAAAAAAGGTTTGGTGCTGGAGATTAGAGCTGGAAGCGCAACTAGAAATTAAAGAAGAGGTTGCAGCGTTTAGGGTTAGGGTTGAAGAAAGTTGCGGCAACCAGAGGGAGAGGAAGGAGCAGGTTTGAGCTCTGATACCATGTAGCTTACTGTGAATTTATTCAGTGTTTGATAATCAGAAAGGAGATATACAGCCCTATATTTATAGGCACCTTAGGAAGGATCTAGATAACCTAAAGGAAGAGACACCTAGAAGTGTCTGTCTAGGAAACATAAATAATTGAACAGATACAATTAAATACAATTAATTACATGCTGGACAGACATAAGAATCTAATTAATTACAGAATAATAAATGCACTATTTCCTAGAGTTATGGTGCCTGTTCAGTAGGTCTGTCAACAAGTACAACAGAGGAAAGAGTAGGCAGAGGACTGGTGTCGAGGAATTGTGCACGTACTGGGTCATATTCAGGATTTAATCCAGACAGGAGACAAGAAAGTTTGTTCTGGTTAATATAGCTTTGCCTTTTATGCACATTGGCATTAGCAATTCATGCTCAAGTAAAGTTGTGATATTGATCTAATTGAGACCACCATCGCTGAAGATTTGTAGCATACTTTGTAACAAAGTGAGCACATTGCTTGATAGTCATAGACTGAAGCCATGGATCGTAAACAAAGGCTTCATCCTTAAACGAAGATTAAAAATCCCTGATGTAATCCCTGATTTCTTTGGCCGTGTCAAAGAAGAGTCAGGTGCTGCTAATGTTGGGTTCATGGAATCCCAAAGCCATGCACGAATGTTAGCATCAAGCTTTCTCCAGTTCTCAGTATTAGTTCCTTTTGCTGGTGAAGGTTTGGTAATATGGGCTTCAAGATCCTTTCCATCTAGAAGAGTAGATGTTACGCCTGCTTTTAATAAGCGTTTTGGTCAAGTGTATGTTAGGAGGGGTTAGTTTGTAATTGTACTGCTCCTATCCTAGCTGTCTTTCTGTTAGTACTTTCTGTTAGTAGTTTAGCAACTTGTTGGAGTTGGTTACTGAGTTGCCGGCTACTTATGTTAGAAGCGGATGAGTTGGAAAGTATCTGGAAATTAATAAAAAGTTCCTCACATTGAGGCTTGGGAGGTTGATGTCCTCGAAACGCATCAATTTGGTATCAGAGCTCTGTTCTGTCCGGGCGGCGTGAATCACGTACATGGTGGTGACGAGAAGTGGTAAAGAAACACCGATGGAGTTGCTGGAGAAGGAGCAATCAGTGATCAAGGGGAGACTTGAAGACATCAACGGCAAGGTTGATAATCTTTCTGCCGCAGTCGTTCGCTAGAAGGATATCGACGGCAAGGTCGACACTCTTTCTGCTGCGGTGATCCAGATGCAAAAGGATCTTCAAGCCTTCCTTAGACGTTCTCCACACCAGGACGGCACTGCGAGTAATCAGAATAACTCCGGCGGGCGTCTTGGGAATCAAGTTTGGAGAAGCAGTCACCGTGAGTACAAGACGAGGAAACTGGAGTTACCGGTTTTTTCTGGCGATGAACCGCGTGAATGGCTGTGCAAAGCGGAACGTTTCTTTGCGCTTTGTGGTATTGGAGATGATGAAAAGGTCCAGTCGGCGGGGATATACATGGAGGGCGCGGCGCTTCACTGGTATGAATGGTACGGGAATTATATCGGTTTGCCTTCTTGGAAGGAGTTCCGCGAAATCTTGATCGATCGATTTAGTCCGTTGGCTGGCGGTGATCGGTTGGACGTATTATGTAGCCTGCGACAAGAATCGGGAGTAGAAGAGTATCGCAGGCAGTTTGAATTTCATACCGCTCACTTGTCTGATGTTCCCGATGCTATTTTGAAGGGGATCTTCAGAAGCGGTTTGAAGGAAGAGGTCAGGAAGGATTTGGTCTTGTTTGAGATTAGCGACTTGGAGAGTCTCATGCGTGCGGCTAAGAAGATTGAAGAGAGGAATAATTTTGGGAACCCTAGAAGCGGCGAAGGGAAATCGATTTGGGGAAATTCTTCTCGAGCTAGTTCGAGTGCTGTCTCGCGCGGTGTGGAGTTCGCTCCCAAGAAGCAGCCGTGGTCGACTAACCCGCCTGGTTGGGTGGACCAAATTAAGGAAGTATCTATTCCTAATTTGTCCCCTCAATCTTCCACCGCCTCAAGTACAGCTTCGACTGCTGCCAACCGTTTCAGGCGCATTTCAGAGGAGGAGATGCAACGGCGGCGGGCACAGGGATTATGTTATCGTTGTGGTGATAAGTGGAATTCCTCCCACCGTTGCAAGATTGCTGGATTGCAACTTCTGTTGACTGAAGGGGATGACGGCAGTGAGACTGCTTTTGAGATTAGTCCAGTCGCTGAGGATATCTGTAATACGGGAGATGGTTTAAGGGCTGAACTTTCACAACTATCATCGGTTGGTTTTCCGACTCAGAAAACAATGAAGTTGGTGGGCGAATTGGCAGGTAAACCTGTTCTTATTCTGGTTGACAGTGGTGCTTCCCATAATTTCATTAGTGAAAGTTTAGCCAGAAGCTTGAATTTAGAAGTGGATAAGTCTGTTAGTTTTGGGGTGACGATTGGGAATGGTGAAACAATTCCCAAGCTTGGTATTTGTAGAGCTTTGCGATTGTGTTTACAGGGAGCGGTGTTTGTGGTTGACTGTCTACCATTTGAGTTAGCTGGTGTGGACATGATTTTGGGGTTCAGTTGGTTGGCTTCCTTGGGCGATACCCGTACTAATTGGAGCAAGTTGATGATCCAATTTAAGTGGGAGGGCGTGGATGTGCAGTTGGTCGGAGATCCTACTTATTCGATTGCTGAAAGTGGACTCAAGTCTACTATGAGGGCTTTGAATGATGGTGGTCTTGGATGGCTTTGTTACCTGGATAGTCAACAGCAGCTTTCGGTTTTGGGTGATGACAATTCCGGTTTGCATAATCAGGAACTGCAGTTGGTGTTGGATGCTTATCCTGATGTGTTTTTGCCTCTTGAAACTTGCCTCCTACACGCTTTCATGACCACCACATTCCTCTTAAGCCTAATTCCGTCCCTCCTAATATCAGACCTTACCGTTATCCTCATTACCAGAAAAATCAGATAGAGAAAATCGTTCAAGAATTACAGTCAGCGGGGTTTATTCGACCAAGTAACAGCCCTTTCTCTAGTCCTGTTGTGTTGGTGAAGAAGAAATCTGGGGAATGGAGGTTTTGTGTGGATTACCGTGCCTTGAACGATATAACGATTCCAGATAAATTCCCTTTGCCAACCATTGACGAGTTGTTAGATGAGTTGTTTGGAGCCTGTGTGTTTTCCAAGCTGGACTTAAAATCTGGTTACCATCAGATTCGAGTTAAGGATGAGGATGTTTCTAAGACGGCGTTTAGGACTCATGAGGGACACTATGAGTTCTTGGTTATGCCCTTTGGGCTTAAGAATGCTCCAGCATCATTTCAGTCTCTAATGAATCACATCTTCAAGCCACTCCTTCGGCATTCAGTTCTGGTTTTTTTGATGATATTCTCGTTTACAGCAGGAGTGTGCAGGAGCATCTTAACCACTTGAAAGAGGTACTTTCTATTCTGTCAGCCAATCAATTGCGAGTTAATTTGAAGAAGTGCAGTTTTCTTAAGTCCAAGATAGATTATTTGGGGCATATTATTTCTGGTGCTGGTGTCGAAGTTGATCCAGAAAAAGTTCAATGCATGTTGTCTTGGCCTGTTCCTCGCACAGTAAAGGAGTTGCGTGCTTTCTTGGGACTGACGGGGTATTATAGACGGTTTGTGAGGCATTATGGGATGATTGCTGCCCCTCTCACTGCACTTCTGAAGAAGGACGCTTTCAGTTGGAACCAAGCTGCCCAGGTGGCTTTTGAGCAGCTGAAATTGGCTCTTTCCTCGGTCCCAGTCCTTGCCTCTCCTGATTTTACTTCTCAGTTTGAGGTGGAGACAGATGCGTCGGGTAGGGGTATCGGTGCGGTGCTTATGCAGCATGGACGGCCTATAGCCTTTTTGAGCCAACCGTTCTCTTCTAAGGCACTATCCAAATCGGTGTATGAGAAGGAACTGATGGCGGTAGTCTTCGCTGTTCAGAAATGGAGGCACTATCTGTTGGGTAGGCATTTTGTGATTCGAACTGATCAGAGGAGCTTGAAGTACCTTTGGGAGCAAAGGCTGATGTCCGAGGATCAGTATAAGTGGGTTACTAAACTCCTGGGATTTGATTTTGAGATCTGTTACAGACCCGGGAGGGAGAATGCGGCTGCTGATGCTTTGTCTCGAGTTGAGGGGAACTCCTCTTTGTTTCCTATGTCCGCTGTTCTGTTTGAGGGTTGGGGAACAGTTGATGCAGAGGTTAATCAAGATCCAGCGTTGAGAAAGATTGTGCAAGAATTACTTGTCTCACCTGAAAGCAATCCTGGGTATTGTCTGAAGCATGGCCACTTATTTTACAAAGACAGACTTGTTATAGCAAGTACGTCTCATTTGGTGCCCACGCTTTTAAAGGAATTTCATGAGACTCCTTCTGGTGGTCATTCTGGCTATTTGAGAACTTTCAAGAGAATTTCTGCAGTAGTTTACTGGAAGGGAATGCGCTCCTGCATCAAACAATTTGTAGCCGCTTGTGATACGTGTCAAAGGGTGAAGTACAGCGCCTTGTCTCCAGCGGGTCTTCTCCAGCCCTTGCCCATTCCGGACCGAATTTGGGAGGATATTTCGATGGATTTTGTGACTGCATTGCCTAGGATCAGAACGGTGGATACTGTGTTAGTAGTGGTGGATCGATTCTCCAAGTACACATTTTTTACCGCTGAGTCACCCTTACTCAGCTAAGGATGTTGCAGCAGTTTTTGCTAAAGAGGTGGTGAGATTACATGGATTTCCTAAGTCGATCGTTTCTGATAGAGATCCAGTTTTTCTCAGCCACTTTTGGAAGGAGTTGTTCCGTTTGGCTGGAACTAAATTGTGTTTGAGTTCTGCTTACCACCCGCAATCTGATGGGCAGACTGAAGTGGTAAACAGATGTCTTGAAGATTATCTAAGATGCTTTTCTTACCAAAAGCCCAAGCTGTGGCTGCAAGCACTACCGTGGGCAGAATTCTGGTTCAATACAACATTTCAGCAGAGCCTAGGCACTACCCCATTTCGTGCAGTCTATGGTCGTGACCCGCCAGTGTTACTTCGGTACAGCCCTTTGGGTTCTTTGATTAATGAAGTTGATGTACAGCTTTCTGAGAGAGACATTTTATTGGATGAATTAAGGGCTAATCTGCTGAAAGCACAGCAGAGGATGAAGAAACAGGCAGATTCCCATCGGAGACCAGTTCAGTTTGCGGTTGGAGACTGGGTTTTCCTGAGGATTCATCCTTACAAATACAAATCTCTCACGAAGAAGAGGAACGCCAAGCTCAGCCCCCGGTACTATGGGCCTTTTCAGATTGAGGCACAAGTTGGTGCAGTGGCGTATAGGCTTCTACTTCCCTCTTCTGCTAAGATACACCCTACTGTTCATGTGTCCCAACTTCGTAAGGCCCTTCCTCCTTCTGTTCCCAGTTGCTCTCAGCTGCCTCCGGGGCTTACTAGTGAACTTGAGTTGCAAGTACAGCCAGCTGAAATTCTGGATTACAGACAGCGAGAGAATGAAGAACTTGAGGCTCTGGTTCGTTGGAAGGATTCACTGATTTTGATGCATCTTGGGAAGTTGTTTCTGTTCTCAAGGAACAGTTTCCCAATTTACACCTTGAGGACAAGGTGTTAATCCAGGAGGGGGGTGATGTTACGCCTGCTTTTAATAAGCGTTTTGGTCAAGTGTATGTTAGGAGGGGTTAGTTTGTAATTGTACTGCTCCTATCCTAGCTGTCTTTCTGTTAGTACTTTCTGTTAGTAGTTTAGCAACTTGTTGGAGTTGGTTACTGAGTTGCCGGCTACTTATGTTAGAAGCGGATGAGTTGGAAAGTATCTGGAAATTAATAAAAAGTTCCTCACATTGAGGCTTGGGAGGTTGATGTCCTCGAAACGCATCAGTAGACACTTGTTTTGACCGCCCAAGATAATTCATACATGTAAAGCGATAGGACAAATGAATAGGGTTCAGATCAAACTTTTGCGGTCCTAGAGCTGCTGGGCGGCAGCATTAACAATGGCTGAGGAGTCTGGATGACTTTAGGAGGTGTCTGACATGGTTCATTCCTTAGTGACGAGACTTGGACTTTGGAAAGAGAAAGGAGAGCTGGGTTTAACAACTCTTGAGACAGCACTGGGGAAGAAACCGATGAGAGGGGTGGCTGAGATGCGCACAGTACTGCAGTAGGTTGCACTAGACTGAGGAGGTGTCAAAACAGAACCAGTGGTGCTCGGCAGAGGCAGCACCAAGAGGAGTGCAACAGTATCCGGGCAGAAGAGGGAGAGCGTATCCTAGAAGAGCAGATGAGGTGGCGGCAGCCCTTGAACAAGGGTTAGGGAAGCAGCCTAGGGTTAGTGGCGACAGCAAAGAGAGGGAGGGGTAGGGTTTTAGAAAAGATTGGCTCTTGATACAATAAAGAGAAGAATTTGTCTTATTGATATATGTATATACTATTTAGACAGAAACAGTTGCAACCCCATTTATTGTGATAGCTACACGATAACTCCTATACAAGATATAGGCTAAATTTACATATGGGCAGGGGCCCAAAAAGAGTATATAGGCTTATCTACAGTTTATTCTCTAAATTGTTTTTCAGGTGCAGTGATGAAAGATCCATGATCAGTAATAATATTTGCTTGTTTCGTGTGTAAAGAGTCGTAGCTCCTGGAACTAGTTGCCACATTGAGGAGAGTTTATATTTGAGTAGAGGCGTGAAGTATCCCTTTTCTATGATGTGAGTTTTTCTGATTGTCATTGACGTGGTCTACTGCAAATTTTCTTTTGCTACGTGTTTTCTCAAAATATTGGTAGGGGGACCAGAGCCTATATGCAAGTAGATGGCCTTCTCTGGGATTATATTGTTTCCATTTTTTCTTGGGGGATCGATTGATTTGACTTGGAAATGAATGTCATTGTTGTTTTAAACAAAATAAGTAATTTTTGTTAACCTATTTTATGCTCCATGGCACATTTTCCGAAATGGGGCTGTGGTGCATTGTCACCATCTTATACTTATTTGCATCTTAGTTGCTAGTATGTAGTGGACCGGTACTAAGGTTGAAGCTAGATTTCTTTTACATATTTTCTTAACTAAATTGCAGTGTCAAGGAGCGGCAGTTACTTGAAGAACTTTCTACTCTTAGTACCACTACCACAGCAAGCAGCCGGAAGCATACCCGTGCTCGCCCTCAACCTTCTGCTGCAAGTAAGCATACTTAAAATCTTTAGTAGCTAGTATGCATGTCGAAATTTTATCTCTAGTCTATGATAACTAATAGATACTGTTCTATATTTTGAAAAAGTGTTCAGTTAAAAGTGTATCAGAAAGAGGACGAAATATCCTCTTTCATGACAAGCTGATTTACATGCCATACTGGTCAAAACGTTTCTGACAATTTCTTCAATTAACAATTGAGATGTTAATGTCTAGTCGAAGCTTCACATGTAAGTGTGGGTGTTAACAAATGCTTCGCTAACCTCTTTCTAGTACAGATTGCTTGGGAACTTGAAGTACCCAAGGTTTTTATTGGACGACTGACTACTGTGCACTTTATTAGATGTAGTGACATCGTGTCTTCTTCGTCTTTGTAGCTAATACGGATGATAGTCGACCAATCGGCGAATCAGCAAAAACTACTGAGAAGTCCGAGGATGGTGGTGGGGACTTTATGAAAAAGCTGTCAGATTTTGCCGGGTAATTCTTCTTTATGATTTTACATTATTTATGGTTTGACGATTAGTCTGAAAAGGGGAGAACCTGATTATGTACGTTGTTTGACACAATCTTGCATGCCCATTGCAGGTCGTTGGCAAATGGAGCTGCGAAATGGTGGAAGGACAACTTCGAGTCATGAGTCTCTCTTCTTCTGTTACACGGTTCTTTGACCTCCTCCAAGGTTACATGCTGCCAGATTCGGCCATATGAAAACCTCCGGAATTGTATAAACAAACCGGTTGCATCTTCGTTGAAGGGGACTGACCGGGTGAGCTTCCTTCTTGACTCTGGTGTCAATGGCTGGCTGGTGGCGGGGGCATTCTTTTCATTTGTTGTCACCCCGCCTTTTCTTCCCCTGTAAATGTTTAGTCAGCAATGCCGGCTCGCGTTTTTTGAAAAAGAAACAGATAATTTTTGCAACCGAACGCTATTTGTTGGTATCATATAATTAGAAGACTGAATCGCTACATCCCAATATATTTCATATTCGATCTTCTTCGCGTTTTGGTGGAATAGTCATCAATGAATGAAGAGCACTGCAATGGGTGACATGAGCAAACATATTTGTAGGAGGAAGTTGGAATGCTACTAGGGTCTTAATACTTTCTTGTTTTTCGTGGAAGAGCACTACATTGGATGACATTGAGCAAACAATGTAGGAGGAAATTGGAAGGGGATCAGGGTCTTAGAGGGTGTTTGTTGCGCCCGGAATGATATCAAAGGAATAAAAAAGAATTTCTCTTTGATTTTTTTGTTGTTTGGTTGAGTTTGGGAAAAAGAAATAATTAACTGGTCAACTGTTGTCGGTCAACGGCTGCTGGTCAATGGTCATTAATTGTCGGTCAACAAATACCGGTTACCAATCAATGGTTATTAGTCATCTGTCAATGGTCATATTGTTGGTCAATGTACTGGGGAAAGAGAATCCATTCCCTAGTAGGGGTGGGAAATTAAGATAGAGGGTTTTGAGATAATCTTATTTCTTTTCCCTTTCTTGAAAATAGAAAAAATTGGTAAAACAATCAGTAGAAAAGGGAATCTTCTGATTCCCTCTCCTGATTACCTCAAAACAAACGTCCCTTAATACTTTTTTGTTTTTAATGGCCTAGACTTAGACTCTGTTTGGGGGGGGGGGGGGGGGGGTATAGAAGAAAGGATATGGTTTGTCGGAAATGGTACAAAATCGATATATGCACTGGTTTATCGCTTCATAGGGCGACAACTCCTCCGAGACAAGGTCTGTGGTCTTTGGTGGGTTTGAAGAGTTTTATCTGATTGACTAGATATTTGCTACTTTAGATGCAAGTGTCTTTCTTTACATGCCTATATTTCAGACTGTGGTAGATAATTTCCTGAACTCATATGTTTAGTTGTGTTTTCACTTCACGTAGTTAGAATTTAAAAAAAACTATGATTTTGCCATTCCTTCAATTTTTTTTCTATATATACATCTTTACCCTTCAATTTCTTCACCTCATTTCAAATTCACAAAACTCTCTCTAGAATTTTTTCTGACATCTCTCTAGAAGTGGGCGGGAGCGAGAACAGTAGCAGGAGCCGGTGCAAATTTACTGTCAAGATTTTTGTTGAATCAGGTTCTTTTTTGTCATAATTTAGACTTTTTTAGTAGAATTAGACTCATGCCCAAAAAGTAGCATAATTAGTCAACAAACCGGTAACGAAAGCGTCCGGGCAGTACACGTCGGCGCCCACTGCATCCATCCGGTGCGGGTGGGCCCCTTTCTCAGGTGTGGGTGCCGCCCCTTCTCCATGCGCGTGGGCGCGGACCCAGCTCTAGGCGCGCGGGCGCGGACGACATGAAGATGGCACGAGCGCGGACGACGTGCATACGACATGGGCGCGAATGACTTGCAGACGACGCAGGCGTGGGCTCCAACTGGGGGACATGTTTTTTCGACTATTTTTTTAACTTAATTACTCGTTTTAGACGTTCTTTAGGTCTATTGGTATGTTTTTGAAATATTCTGCCTGGTTTAATCAGTTCCTTTGTGTTTATGAATGTTTGAATGTGATGACACTGAACTACGGTAATAAGTATTCGTATGATCGGTATTGACAAACCTCGACCAGTCTTGACTAACTTTAAGCGTAGATACACTAACTTTATGGTAAACAACAGATGGAGAGAAAGGGCAAGGGTATCATGGGTATGTTTGGTGAGGGTAGGTGTAGGGGCTCATCTGAGCGGGGTGATAGTTCATCATAGACCCCTATGACCCCTCCCGACTCAGCTACTACAGAGAGGAGGCGTATACATTACGCCAATGCTTTGGCCAGGAGGCTTAGGGGTGACGAGCGTGTGCGTGAGCTAGAGGAGAGGAGGCGCGCGATGTTGGAGGGGGAGGAGGGACCAGAACAACAGATGGTGGATGCCGACTCATGGGTCGGCGATGGGACACTGGTTGTGCGGGCCGATAGTTCTGCTTGGCCTGCATCCGCACAGAGCGAGATGGCTGGCACATCATATCGCTAGCCTGACCTGATGATGAGGACCCAGATGAGTCGGGTTCTGAGGATGAGGGTAGATGTATACCCTGTCGATGCAGGTCTCCTTGAGAGGATGTGGCGCAGATGCCAGTGCTAGAGTTTGGTTGCTAGGGCGGGCTCCTGTACCCGGAGGCCCCAAGATTACTAGTTTGATCCCCAACTTCGGTGGTCACGTCGCGCTCGACGTGTGGCGGAGAGTGGTATGTTTCCCGTTTTATAAATGATTTTATAAATTTTTAGTTCGTTTAGGAAATGTCATATGGTTATGACATTTTTAAATATTTAACAGGAGAAGGGATGCCTTAGCTTCAAGTCTAAGGTGAAGTTGTTGGATCTGTGGACTCCGTCTACGCTGAGGCACGAGGACTCACGAGATGCGGTTGAGGCGAGTAGAGTTGGGCATCTAGCCGAGATATCACATGATTGCTTTGACCTTGCGCTTCTTTATGCGTTCGTGGAGAGATGGACGCCTGACACGAACTCCTTTCACATGTCATTCAGAGAAATGACTATTACTCTCCACGACATCTACCACATCTTGGAGATGCTCATCAATGGCAATGGCGATATCCTATATTCGGAGGAGGCCGACGCTCGGGTAAGTGATGCGGCCAACCGATGAACATTCTTGTCCCCTACCTTACAGAGCTTTTCGGGGCGGTATCAAAGTAGGAGTTACTGGTTTTTAGGTTCCTGGAGAAGAACTAGGTACCTTACAGAGCCTTCCACGACACTTGTGAGGGTTCGTACAGTGACGATTCACAGGAAACAAGGCCTACCTGTGGTACTTGGTGTGGACATCACATTGATGATCGACAGGGGCGGGGATCGTGTCATGCCTTCCTCTTTCTGGCCCCTCTATGACCCGAGTATGGTGCATATGTACGCATGGGGAGATGCGACGCTGGTATGCCTGTACCAACATCTCGGCGTCGCTTCCCGGGTGGAGACACGTCAGCTGGTTGGTTGCCTGACGTTGTTTGAGGTAAGAACTTCATAACGAGTGTATTGTAGTTATTTAAAGTAATTGTCTAGGGATGTTGTTTAACAGTAACATATGATTACTACAATGTCGGATATACGAGTACTTCCCCATGTTCAGGCCACAACAGCTTGAAGATTGGGATGACAGCTCCCCAGCACCGGCGAAGGCCCCGTCCTTGAGGAATGCGACGGATGACGAGAGGCTGTGTTACTTGAGGGGGTGGCTAGACACGATGTCCTCTACTGAGGTACGAATTAGTTAGCAGTTGTAGTCGTAAGAAGTTATTTTGTGTCGTATCGTCAAACATTGCTTAGAATTTAAATTTCTTGATTGTTTTTTCCTTAAACGAAACATAGGCTGATTGGTAGCCTTTCGGCTTTCATGGTACTATCATATTTGAGGGGCGCTCCCGGTGGTACGATACCTTGCAGTTCTTAGACGTTGTCGAGCCGTATATGCCCGAGCGGTGTCTGTGACAGTTTGGATTCGTGCAGACCATCCCTACAAAGCCTATCAGACCGGTGTCCCACTGTCGACCCCGACATGGCAAGAACTACTGGGCCACATACGACTACGAGACATTCGTGTGGAACAACACGATTGGGCCCACTAGGTGGCGGTTTCCTTGATGCATGCACACATGCCATAGGGCATGGAGTGGGACTACATCTCTGGCTCCAGCGTCGTTCCCACCCTCAGGTGCGTCCCCTTAGTGCGGATGATGGCTCTAGTGCGCGTGGAAGGATCAGCTCCAGGCATTTTTTTAAATTGAATGGTGTTGTTGTTCAAATTTTTTTCAATTACTAACATGAAATTGCTATTTTACTACAGTATTGGGATGAGTGCGCTTTGATTATCTTGAGCATTGCACTAGAGAACAACCAGAGCTGACCCGAAGGTGTGGCCCCTAGATTGTTGATAGGTTGGAGACTGCATTCGACTTCACCCGACTTCATGTCAGTACCCACCCCTGAACCACCTACCAGTCATAGAAATGAGAACCAGGCTTGTATTACTGCCATGGAGTGGTACGTCGTGGGCCATCGCACTAGAGGGCTTATGCCTAGAGGGTAGGGTATGCACCGTAGGCACATGGATGTTTCACGTCGTCATGGGGATGATGGGGGACGTGGTGATGGGGTGGGGGGGGGGGGGACGTGGTGATGGGAGGGGGGTCGTGGGGATGGTGGGGGTGGGTATGGGTGTTAAGACTGTTAGTTTTGCCGTTGTTTGAACATTGTTTTCTTGTATGGATGATTAAATTTTATGGTAAGTGTATGTATTTTATTTGTTTATTTGCTTTTCAAATAATTCATTTTTGTTTGTATTAGGATGTCGATTCCTGTAGCAATTCTTGTGAATTATTTCACCGCAGTTATGCAGTACGGGGGATGGTTCCAATGAGGTCCGGGTTGGGCAGTGATCGATGCACGTTAACCATCTTACATCATCATTAAACCACGTTGTTCGATCACATTTTGATAACCTTTAGCTGCATGTCTATTCGATCGTCTACCTTAGGATGAACCAAATTGTATACAACTATTCGGTTGCCAACATACAAACCAATGCAGATGTACACCTAATGATCAAGAACTATTTATACCTTGAAGAAATCATGAAAATGATTAAGATTCTCGTCAAGTACGAGGATGATTCAAACTTCAAAGACCCCACCGTGATACGAGGCAGGGCTGAGGTTGACGGTAGAACATACATTTCACGCTACAGGGTAGAGGCAACAAGAGGACATCCCTAAATTTGGTTCCTAAACTCTTTATTGTTTTACTCTCGAACAAAAAATTCGATTCAATTACAACACTCTTTATTGTTTTACTGTCGAACAAGACAGTTGATTAAATTCCAACACTCTTTATTATTTTACTGTCGAACAAGAAGTTGATTAAATTATAACACTCTTTATTGTTTTACTGTCGAACAAGAAGTCGATTAAATTACAACACTCTTAATTGTTTACTGTCGAACAAGAAGTCAATTAAATTCCAACACTCTTTTTTTTTACTATCGAACAAGAAGTCAATTAAAGTCAACATTAATCCACTTAATCGTGAAATTGGTGGAAATGATAGACAATTTTGATAAATTTGTGAAATTGGTTGAAATGATAGACAATTTCGGTAAATTTATAATTGAAAACAGTGAACTTTTCCAAACTTTCATCTCTAGTTTTTCAGTTAATTTTATAGAACACTCCATAACGTTTCCCTTCTCGCACTGTGATCACTGGTGAATAATATAAAAGGGTGAATGAGATTGGTTTGCCAATGGAGATAAACAATTTCGATAATTTCCGATACATTCTTCTTCAACGTACATGAAATTAGTGGAATTGAACTTTTTCAAACATTCATCTCTATTTTCCAAACAGTGAAATTTTCCAAACAATGTACATGAGATTGGTTGGCAGAACACTCTATCACCTGTACAATGTCATGCTATAGAAAATAGTGAACTTTTCCAATCATTCATCTTTATTCTGATTTCGCAGAGCACTCCATCACCTGTACAATGTCATGCTATAAAAACAGTGAACTTTTCCAAACATTCATCTCTGTTCTGTCAGTTGATTTTCCATAATACTCCATCACCTGTACAATGTCGTGCTATAGAAAATAGTGAACTTTTCCAAACATTCATCTCTATTCTGTCAGTTGATTTTGCAGAACACTCCATCATCTGTACGATGTCATGCTATAGAAAACAGTGAACTTTTCCAAACATTCATCTCTATTATGTTAGTTGATTTGCAGAACACTCCATCACCTGTACAATGTCATGCTATAGAAAATAGTGAACTTTTCCAAACATTCATCTCCATTCTGTTAGTTGATTTTGCAGAACACTTCATCACCTGTACAATGTCATGCTATAGAAAACAATGAACTTTTCCAAACATTCATCTCTAGTTTTTTAGTTGATTTTTGCAGAACACTCCAAACGTTTCCCTTCTCGCAATGTGATCTCTATTATGTTAGCTGATTTGCAGAACACTCAATCACCTGTACCATTCATGCTATAGAAAATAGTGAATTTTTCCAAACATTCATCTCCATTCTGTTAGTTGATTTTGCAAAACACTCCATCATCTATACAATGTCATGCTATAGAAAACAATGAACTTTTCCAAACATTCATCTCTAGTTTTTTAGTTGATTTTGCAGAACACTCCAAACGTTTCCCTTCTCGCAATGTGATCTCTATTATGTTAGCTGATTTGCAGAACACTCAATCACCTGTACAATGTCATGCTATAGAAAATAGTGAATTTTTCCAAACATTCATCTCCATTCTGTTAGTTGATTTTGCAAAACACTCCATCATCTATACAATGTCATGCTATAGAAAACAATGAACTTTTCCAAACATTCATCTCTAGTTTTTCAGTTGATTTTGCAGAACACTCCATAACGTTTCCCTTCTCGCACTGTTATCACTGGTGAACAATATAAAAGGGTGAATGAGATTGGTTTGCCGATGGAGATAGACAATTTTGACAATTTCTGATACATTGTTCTTCAACGTACATGAAATTCTCAAACCTCACTCAACATCTCCTAAATCAACACTTCCTGGTTCGACCGGAGAAAACAAGTGTAACTAGTGCTTGCACTACGCTCTGTATGTAGATGCATAATACGCTACCTTGGGATCACACCATTTTCTTCACATAGGATTCAAACATGGACAGAGCAAGCATTGACTTTCTGTACTCGGATGAAATGACATTGTTGGTTGACCAAAGCAATACATACCTCTACTGTAGGGCGCGTCAATTGCTGATCATCGTGTAGTGGGAGTTTGATCAAGCCTCCCGCCATATTACGTTCACTTAGTGCAAAACTAATAATAACTTTGTTGTACACCGTGCACAAGATAAGCCCAACATCTAGAAATTTCATCCAATACTCCATGGGTGTAAACGTATCTCTAAACCAATTCAGATGTGCGTACTGTCTGTCGTACCAGTCCCTTTCTGCTCGCGCCCACCAGTCTGATCTACATGTTAACTCATCCAGGCATGCACGTCTAACTGTTCTTCATTGACTTTCATCATTGTACACGAAATCGGCGATAGCTTAAAAAGCACAGTTTTCATCGCCCAGTATCTCCTTGTAACCTATAATGTAATCAAGTAATAACAAACTGAACTCTTCCAAATACGGAGAGGAGTTATAAGGTGTGAATGTGTGATCGAGCAATGATGACCGTTGATGTGACTTATTTAGTTGCATTGTCGGGCATCCTCCAGTTTGATTCTGTCGCCCAGATGACCATTACTGCGATTGACTATGTTGCATCGACGGACCATGTTCAGTTTGGCTTTATGGTGCGAGAGGGCGTCGCTGAGATTGGCTTCATCGCATCGGCGGGCCACAGTTCCCGATACCAAAATATTCATGCTCGGACTTGTCCCTGGTGTTAGGCCTCTTCCTTTTATGCCTTCCCTTATGCACCCTTACCTATGGTGGCTCTAAATCGGTGTGATCATCCGTGGGCTCCCAAAGTGGCCTCCACGCGTTGAATGCTCTTTCGATTGATGTGGGATCAAACCGATCAAACAGGTCCTCATACCAGAGACCAAGGCACGATAGTTGTTCCTCAGTGGTGTACGACTCTTCACACGTTTGGCGAGGGGCGGTGAACTCGTGTTGATGGTCATACCTAAGTGTCCGCCTGAAAATGTGCAGTTCTTCAACTGGTAGATTCTAACAGACCATAACATACTGATACATACGATACAAGCACGGTAATCCCATCGTCAAAGTAAATGTACAAACATCTGGAGATGCAGGTGTATGATCATTGTCATAGTTGCCACTTCTCAGCTCATTATAAAGTAATTTCATACATTTAAGGCTCACCTGACCAATCAAAAGCAAGAGGGGGACTTGTTGGTCTACCAAGACTCTTCTGTCAAGGGAAAACTCAAAGTCATATTTTATGTGAAAGTGTTGGCCTTCAATGAATATGTGTATGTTGTCGAAGGTCGTGTCTAGAGATCCAGTGGATGTGTGTAGCCAACACTTTAGAGCGGAGTGCACGCTCTCCACCCTACACATGAGTACGTCATTAGTTACAAAGAAATGAGACAACCACAAAAATAAATGTAAAACATAATGATAGTTTAACTTAAACAAACCTGTTGATGGATGTGTTGCCGAAATGCATGACATTCTTGACCCATGGCTCACAAAACTTCTGGCGTTGACTTAGCCATGTGGTATCTAAATACACCACGAAGGGATGATATGCTCCGTACGACTGTACCAATCGTCCATATAATTCTTTGAATTGTGCGAGGGTAAGAGCATACACAGGCCTCTTCTAACAATACACTACTACTTCAGCTGCAGTTGTGTTAACCTTCAAGATCTTCATTGCTTTCACAACCACGTTCCTGGAGATGTGCCACCAGCATAAAAGATGAGGGTCAGAAGGAAATAGTTGAAAGGGATTTCACTAATGCCTTTTCATTGTCCGTGACAAAAACATAGGGGAGGTAGGTCAACAACTTCATCAACTGCTGAAGCATCCAAGTGTATGTAGACTCATCCTCTCTGACTGCAAAACAAAACGCTATACTGAAGTTCTTCCTGCAAGATGTCACTCTGACGAACTCCACTAGCGGCATCTTGTACAAATTCGTTTTGTAAGTGCTATCAGTCAGCACCACATACGGGAACATCTGAGTAAGCGTGAGCGAAAAAGGGTGCACAAAAAAGACAAGGCCCAGCATAGAGTTATCCCTCCAAAAATTACTTTAAAAAATACAAATCATCCAAGACATGAACATCAAAATAAACAAGCACCATATACAAATGTGAGAACACTTACTCGCATCTTTCTCGGACCACCAACTGTAATTACGTTCATCCAATGAGTGCATGAAGAATGCTACATCAGTACGCCCGCCACAGTCTTCCCTTCTGATTTTTGCAACCAGATTATGAACCAATGTTTTATCAGCCGTGCTTTCAGGGTTCTTGTCATGCAGATGGGCCCACATCTGCCTTGGCGCAACTCCGCTCTTGTGCAGACTTCTCATACATGCTTTTTCATCCACGCTAAAGCGAGGACGGATGAAGTGTGATTGCGTATTACTTGCCAACTCATGGTTGTGCATCGACTGCATTACCAGGACAAACCACCTTGAAGCCCCCGCACTGCGGATGCTTAGGCAGAACACGCAGTTGCATTTCTTCGTGGTGCACCACCGCATTTGACTAGATGAGGATAATTCACCTTTGCTATTCCCTCGGCCTACTCTTGCCGTACCTCTTACACGTCAATACTAGTTCACCGTCATCCCTAAGAGTCTGTCTGATTAAAAAATATTGTTATTCTAGGCGATACGAATCGCATGGGTAGCAACCTCCTCTCTATCCGTAAATATTTGGCTCGTATTAAACAGATGACCTGTATCTATGTTAACTGGATTGTCATCGAATTCATCATTCTCACCCTAAGCAAGAACAATTAATACTTCCGTTCAGTCACGTGATACTACTCGTAAATGGGAACACTATGTACTTAAAGAAGAATTAACACATATATCAAACAAATAATTAGAAAAGTAGACCATAACAAAGTAGAAAAAATGGCGAATGTGTCGGCGCAAACGGATCCACAAACGGGGCTATAACGAAGAAGATATAGTGATTTTAAGACTGGAACCCGGCGTAGACGCCAATAGAGAAGGACTGGCGCCGACGCTAGTAACAAGGAATGGCGCCGACGTTGGTGAGAAAGAGGGCACGCTGGCGCCCGGAATGAAAAGGCCGCGCTGATGCCAGGAAGAAGGAGGGTGTGTCGATACCGGGGAGAAAGGGGGCACGACGGCGCCGGGTTGCATATGTTACTAGGAATCTTTTTTTGCTCTTTTTGGACAGTTTTTAACAAATTTTGCCTATATTATGCCCCTAAATTGTCAAAAAATCATGAAAAATACCTTAGAATTAGCCCCTCGTGAGTACTCATCAGTGTTAACGTCATCTGCGCACTCGTCATGGATCTTTGGATTGTCACCTTCATTATTTCCTCCACCTTTTTTACTCTTCTTACCAATTTTTTTTCAAACCTTTCAAAGCCATTTTCTTTCTTCTTCTCTCTAACTTTAAGAATTATGAATTTAAATATGATTTCATAACATATTCAACTTCTTTATATAATAAAATTTGGGTGCCCCTTGTAATATGTTACAAATTGTGGGCAAATATGATAATTTTAAAAAATTATTACATCTGGGGCAAAATGGTCATTTTTTGTCTACGCAAATTGAAATTCCGACTACACGTAGTGACCCTCTTTTAAATATATCCGTTCTTCCATTCTGTGTAATTGATAGATGTTATGACAAATTTTATTTATCTTGTGACAATGATTTGGATGAATAATTTCCTAATATATGGTCTATCACTAGAACAAAAAATATATAACGGTTGTTAGTAGAAACCGCTGAGATAGGTATGTTCCTGTTTTAAAAAAATATACATATATTTTAGCTTCTTTCGGCGGTTGTTATTAGTAACCGCCAAAATAGATTCATTAATAGAATGCCTGCAAGTCGCGTTGGGCATTACAGAACTGAAAACCTAACTATGTCTTTTCCCACTTTCTCCCACCACTGCTATATCTTCCTCCGATATACATATATTAATATTTGTCTAATGTAAGAACGAATATAGGAAAGATGGGGAAAGGGAATCACTATAGAGGGATGTGGGGGGGGGGGGGGGGGGTTTAGCCTGAAGTAGAAGAAACAAAATCATTAAAAAAAATGAAAAACAAACAACCACAAAGGGAACAATTCCATTTGCCTTTGCTGATTACCCTGAATTGAGCGCCCCCTACGTATGTTCTTGAAAAATCCACTTGATTTGTTGTTGTTATCTTTATATTTGTAGTGTAATATTATTTGTGAATGTTGAACTAGATTATGTGTGGACCTTGCATGTATTTTTTTTGTTGTTGAGTTAGTTGTCAATAGTATGCACACAAGGTGTTCGATGAAATTTTTGAATGTAAACTTGTGTTCTTTTTTATCTTTTTTAGGTTTAACTAAGTAACATTATTTGGGTTATAATAAATACGTTTGTATTGGTGCTTAATGTTGGAAATAGTTTTAATCCACCAAGAAAGTTACCAACCATTATATGTATAGATTTTAGTTTAAGGTTAGATAGTTATCAATTAAGATAATAATATGCTTACAATGTGTTTGATAAAATGACTAAGTGAGAAATTGAATTGTATTTCTTGTTTTTGTAATGTTTACTAGTTGAATGTTTTCATACATAAAAAGGGTGGGAATAGTAAATGGAATATTTGATAGTGACAATATTAATTGAAATAGGCTACAGTAAGAATGAGAATGGACTAACAATATATAAATGTGAATTTGTCTTACTTCTACCTCGTGTATATATATATACTTGTACTTCATTCAGCATTCACAAGTTTTTATTGTTGGCAATGAATTAAAATTTTGATGCATTTATGGAGTGTTATTTATTAGTTTTGTGGTGTTATAATTTTACTTAGCACTTCAAGTTTGACGAAATATTATGCTACAAGATCTTCAGTCAACAATAGAGTGAAAACCAATGTTTTTCCAAGTAATTCATCTTTTCTTCTTACACTTGCATGAAGTGGCCAACTTTATGAGTTTCTTTTTATATAAGATACTTAATTCGATCTCTTTGGTTTTTTATTATGTGACTACGCTTGAAAAAGTAGTTGTGCATTAATTATTTATTTAATATTATTAACAAAATATGACTGTATTAATTGTGTTATTATCTTTATCTTTTATTCTTTGCCAGAAAATTTAGATGCCCGTATGAATAAACGTTATACCGGGAGTGTAAGTTTATCATCATCTTCTACAACAAGAAGCGTAAATAAGAAAGGAGGCTGCAGCATTAAAAAGGAAGGATGAGTCAAGACTGGAGTTCAGCGTAAATACCTAAAGCTAAAGGACCTAGTCTTAGGACCCAAACCTGATGATTGTGATCTAGATTACTAGGAATATTTGTATATGCAACATGGAAAGTATACACATGGTCATCTTAAAAAAATGGTCATCTGGAGTATGACCCCGCTCTTCCACCTGATGTTTGATGATTTCAGTTGTTAATTGTTCTTTTTAGTCGTTGTTCTTCATCTTTTGGATACTATCAAAGTCGTGGTGTGTTGCGAACATTAATTACCTAGTTACCACCACAAATAAGAGATGAAATATGTAATGTGTGTTTGGATAAATGTACTGAACAAAGTTAATGTATTTAGAGTGTATTCTATGAATGAGATATTGCACACTTATGTCATTGTATGAGAAGTTTGATATTTATGGGATGACTAAAAATGATGCTAAAAAAGGGTTATAAAAACAAAACTGAAATAAAAATAAAGAATAAGAGGCCTATTTTGACATTTCCTATTAACAACCACAATAATAAGTATGCCTAAAGAACTGCAAAAAAAAGCATGACCTATTTCGACGGTTGTTAGTAGGAACCGCCCAAATAAATTTGGGCCACCATCTCAGCGGGACTCATTACAACTACCGCAATAGAGCACTTTGAATCACCAAAATAGACCCTTTTATACTAGTGTGTTTTCTAAACTTGTAGTCTTCACCTTGATAACTAGTGTCTTATGTTTTGTTTACAAAGATTACGGGGTCATTTTACATGAGGATGACCAAATATTTAAGGCGGACTTCGCTAAATTAGTTAGCACCTCATATATATTCAACTACGTGCTTTTTGTTGTCAATTTTCTTTGGTGGCGAGGTTCATAACCCTTACAAAATTTTCCTTGCTTTATTATTTATTTATTTTTTTTTTGAAAATGAAGGAACTAATTTTATTGTGTTGGCTGCATGTGTTACACAAGGGTTATTGAATTTGTTGTACTGTCTGTTCTTATAAAAAAAAAAAATAGACGCTGATTTTGTATTCTTCTTTTTTACTTCAAAGCTATAGAAGCAATATGATATCAATTTAACCAATCCGATGTCGTCCAGCGGTTAGGATATCTGGCTTTCACCCAGGAGACCCGGGTTCGATTCCCGGCATCGGAATTAAAATTTTTATTTATAAAAAAATGTCATCAAGCTGCCCAATATTTACCATCATATTTCCGACTTACCCCTTTTCATTACATTCTCGATGGAGCAAATCCTTGACAAAGAACAATAATTGGTCCCGTGATTCTTTGTATTTTTTTCTAACCATAATTTTCGATTCACACATTTGATCAACATATGTTGCTCTACGCTACAGTCTAGGGTTTTGTGACCCTAACTTTTGGGTTATTTTCATGTGTTCATTTGGGTGCTTTACGTGTTGCTTTTTATATATGTTCCCTATTCATCTGTTTATGTATAATTTAGTATTATCACGTTGCTTAATTTGCTCACTTTGTTTGATAAGATGCTTTTGGTTTCTATCGTCTATTTTACCTTCTTGAACTTTTATATCCGATATCCTTTTAATTTGATGTCTTAGTATTTTACCCTAATTTAGTATTTTACCTTTTTTATTTCTCATTTTAAAAAACGGGTATACAAAAAATAAGTTAATTTCAATATATAATATAGAACAATAGTTCTAAACTACTAGTTTTTTTTCTAAAAACTTCATCTAAAAATTAGTTTGAGTAATCTAATATTATTTTAATTTGCAAAATCTATAATAAAAAACTAGAAACACCTATACGATGGATAATAGGGGTACATGATTACTAGGACTAGCATAATAATTAGTTTTAATTTAGACTATGCTGCTAAAATAAAAATATTAAGAATTTTCTTATCTACTATAGACTAAAAATGATTTTTTATAATACAATTCTAAATTAAATATTACATATTAATAGAAATAAATGTAAAATAAATAGAATTTAGTGATACCATGATGTTATTTACAAAATGTTATGGGGGCAAACAAACATCTAATAACATAAATAAACTATATAATGAAAAAAGTATACCTGATTTAAACATGTACCGGAGGGAGCAGTGTGCAGTAAGCACGTTTTGTTTTGTTTTTGGCATTTCTTTCTTTTTGAAAAAAGATTTTTATTTATCACAAAAACTTTAAATTGTTGTAACTTTTAATATATAAGATCAAAAAGAAAAAAAAATATATCATTGTTCACCTAAATTCAAGATCTTCAAAACAAGACCAGACATGGATATGTTTTGACAACTTTTTAAAAAAATTATTTTTACATATATACGATGATATTTTAATGTGAGGATGTATGTACATATTTTAATGTGAGAATGTACATGTTTTAATGTGACGATATACATGTTCAAATGTGAGAATGTACATGTTCTTTAATGAACATGTGTATTTGTTTGTATGGCCATCTGGACATGTTTGTATGACCGTCTGTACAAGTGTTCTTCCTTATATGTACAGGTTTAGTTCTAAGGATGTACATATTTAATGATTCATACAAGTTTATATGACTATCTATATGTTTTTAATGCGAGGATGTACATGTTTTTACGTGAGGATGTACATGTTTTAGTAAACATTTGTACATGTTTGTATGACCATTTGTACAAGTTTTCTTTTACGTTCTGTGCTCCATACATATAAAAATAATTTTTTTAAAAGTTGACAAAATATATCCATGACTGGTCTTGTTTTGAAGAGCTTGAATTTAGGTGAACAATGATATAATTTTTTTTTCATTTTGGACTTATATATTAAAAGTTACAACAATTTAAAGTTTTTATGATAAAAAAAGGAAAAAAAATCTTTAAAAAAACAATAAAAGAGGCGCCGGAGCGCTTAAAAAAAGTGAATTTTCACCAAATACCACTGAGTTTTTGCTTAATTCACGATATACCACTGTGTTTTTAAAATTACATAGGATAACACTAAGTTTTTATTATTACCAGATAACACTCTGTCTCATATTTTGTTAAATGTTCCATTAATATCCCTAGAAAAAAGACTAAAGTACTCATATAAATAGTTAAATAAAAGTGGTGTCTTATGAAATGTATCAGTATGACAAATTACTTTCAAGTTGTTAATTAAAACAGGGGTAGTTTAGTCATTTTCCTGGAATATTGATAGAATATTTAACTAAATATGAGACAAGTGTTATCTGATTAAATAAGTAAAAACTTAGTGTTATCCTGTATAATTTTAAAAACACGGTGTTATATCGTGAATTAAGCAAAAACTCAGTGGTATTTGGTGAAATTTCCCAAAAAAAATATGAAACGTGCGGGGATGTAGCCATCTTTGCTACATCCACCTGTAGCCAAGACACCCTGTTAACTAATAACATCACATCAATTTAAACTATGAATTAAGACATCACTAAGTGTTATTAATTAGAGGATGATATTAACAATGATTGTCTTTCATGTTGATATACCCAGTAGTGGTCCAGGTGGAGAACCCACCCAAAAGAATGGTCAAATAGGGGAGAGAGCCACTAGTGCTTAAGAACCTCTATCTAGTCTCACCCACTCCCAATGTGGGAGTGTTACACTGTCATCCCCTTAGAGTCCCAACACCCTCGTTGGCCTACTCTACTTGTCCACTTTGAGCGGTTTTCATTCTAGGTGGCTTCACTTTGCTTCTCAGGTAGCCCTTTTGTAGATAGCCCTTTCCCAGGTCGCTCCTTTCCAGCTGGTCCCTTTGACGAGCGTTGGTACTCTCAATGAAAGCACCAATATAGCAAGACCCAATAGTGACCTAAATGGAGAACCTCCAAAAAAACGGGTCCAATAGGGGGGAGCCACTAGCGTTTAAAAACCACTACCTAGTCCTACCCACTCCCACATGTGGAGTGTTACATTTAACTTTACCGACAATCCATAACTATTAATGAATTTTGTAATTCAGAGAAGACTACTACACGTTCTAAGTTGGGAAGATTTTTTTTTTGTAATATAAACTTGCATTATTATGATTAGTACAATGGGTAATTTATAACCCAAAATGAGCCAGATGATAAACAAAGGCGGTAAAACCAACTGTCTTTACCTCACAGTACATCCACACGCGATATTGTGGATGCAAATCTAACCGAGTGAAATAAGAACGAGCTTCAACCAGCTCATCAACAACACCACAGAACCATCCCAACCTAAGGTAGGGTAGCTCTTAAAAGACAACAACATTCCTAGATCTATTACAAGACCCGGAAGCCACGTACCTAATGATATTGTCAGAAGCAAAAACAACATAAATAAATAAGAGGAGACTGACATGCAAAAGGACCGAAAGCTTAAACTCGATTCCAAAGCCTTCAAATGGTGTCGAAATGGTGGTATCTTGGACAGGAAGAGTGAGTCCAGAATGGAAGCCCAAAACCAACATGCAACACCTATATTTGCACCAGATCTAGACACAACATGTCGAAGGGAGGCTAGATCTAAGAGTGATGGATGCTGGAAGCTGAAGACAAACCCGTGGTGACGCGAGTGGTGAAGATGATGAAGACGCTGGACGCTAGATCGAACTTGTAGAAGAAGCAAGAAGGAGTTAGAAAAAAAGGGGAGGAAGAGGAAGGAGAACACGAGATCCCCTCCCCGAGTGAATCGTCGCACTAGAAAGAAAAGAGAGCAAGAGCGATATGAGAGAGCCGAGTAAGTTTGAGGATATTTGTTGAATCAGTGTTGGTTTTGATACTTTAAAAGGAGGTATGAACTCCTAAGTTGGGAATAATTATGTTCAAGACACCTGGTAAAGTCTTATTTCATATATACGAAGGCTCTACCTATTCTTGATCTACTTGACTTCGTGCGCTGAGGGACAAGACCAACAATATAAAGGAATTTGAAAAAGGTTCTCAAGAAGTTACTGACTCTGGATTATTCTGTCGGGTTACAATTTGTTATTAGGTGACTTTAGCTTGGTTGACTTTGGTGGTGATAATTTCGAGTGGGTTTAAATTTTGGATGGTTGTATTGTCAATTTAGTTAGGTTGTTTCGATATCAGGTCATCTTCGAGGTTGTATTATTGGGTCTGGATTTGGGTTCCATTTTGTTAGTTCGACTAGGTTGTTATATACTTTTAGCCAATTTTTAGGTTGCATTACTGGACCAACATTCAAGTTTGGTTCAAGTTAGTTTGGTTATGTTTTTAAGTTCTTGAAGCTTTTGCCAAGTACAGGTTGAGACTCATTAAACTTAGATTTATCGAATATGATAAAGACTTAGGCCCGAAAAGTTTGTCATGTCTAGCTCTTAATATCTAACACCCAGTGTGTAACACCCCTGATTAACCAAACAGTAGTACGAATAATACGCCAAACGAAATCACGGTAAGTCTAAGCAGCGGATTCACAACTCCATCCGAGTGTCACAGACGTCAACCTCCCACGTGGTTGACACAACAACACTATCAACACCAAGCTACGGTCTGAATGACTGGAATTTAAACCTCAACCAAATCCGAGTACGAACGGGATAAAAACCGAGTACCGAGAGTCTACAACATAAGTTCTTAATTAAACAACATAAACTGAAACGTACAACCAGGGTTTAGTGTTACATAGTCACAACTCATACATTAAAACATACTACTTAAAAGTCTTGTCCCGATGGGCTACCCCTATGGTAGTCACCCTGCCTACTCTCCGCCTGCTTCCAGTTTCATACCTATAAAAATAAAGGACTCAGCAAAACTATGCTGAGTATGAACGTGTGTAGCCCGCATGTTGCCGGGATACACGACTACTTGGTCGAATATGATTAAGTCCGATTTGCATGCTATAGTAAAGCAATAACACACAACATACAAAATCAACATAGCAACTCCCAACATGTTGAGCATAGAGATAACAACAAGCACCTCAAGCATGTAAAACAAGTAGAGCTTACAAGAGGATTCAAATAATGATGATCCTCACAGTGGGATCATTCAACGTTGAGTGTTTTCATTTCTTTTTCCTTGTTTTGATCATGTGTACTTCTCTTTCTCTTTCTTGCACCAGGTCTGGGGATGTAGGTTAGTTCCCGTGACCATATAGTATAGGTGCCCATCTTTCTTTGCTTCGTTATGGATTAATTGTGAGTTCTCTTGTCACCGCACGTTGGAGAACGTCTCCTCCATAGCTAGTCCCCTATTCCCGACGTCGTGTGCCGAGAAAGCGGAGTCGCCTCTAGACTCCAGGATAAGCTCCACCAATTTGTCACTCCCCCATTCCCGACACCCAGGGTCGAGAAAGCGGAGTCACCTCTAGACTCCAGGATGTGCTCCATAGATGGTCGAAGGATCTGATGCAGATACCAACTCCCGAGTATTCCATACCGCGCAGCCCGAGATGTCGTCTTCCCGGGTTATTCTCATGTTCCAGCAGTTGAGATTTGCTCTTCATTATCATTAATGAATAGACACCATAGTGGGTGTCGTGGTACGTCCTCACTGGTTAGAGAGGAGTTCCCCTTTATAGAGTTTTCTTTTTTTTTCAAAGTTCGTTGTGGTTCATCTCAAGTTCCATAAACGAGAAGGGACTAAACTACTGTGTGCGAGCAAATAATATACAACAGTGATATAGCAATCGTGTAACAAGACAAGCAAGCAATCCAATTCCATGCTTTAATCTTATGGTCATTTTCATACAAGGCACACAGCAAACAAGCCGTGTAACACGGCAACATACGAACCACACATGTCCATACCTTATTCGAAAATACGAGTTGTCTCACACTCGGAGTCCCGGTCGGAGTTCGCTACAGCCCTAGCGTTAATTAAAACAATGTGCCAGTTTATCATTTCATGTGATGACACTTTATATCGGGTGTTATTCCCTAGGTGTGTTGTTAAATGCTTAGTTTATATTAACCCTTAGAACATCCCATGCATTAATTCTAGGCTTATCTTACTCCTAGGACATTCATATCTTTGTTTTACACGTTAACTAAGCCCTCTTTCCCTAGCTAATGTTTTAGAGCATTTTAAGCGTTAACCATGTAACATGTTTATATAAGATAGTTTTAACTTGTCTAAAGTGTGTTCCCTCCTTAGATAACTAGGTTATCAATGTTTTAAACCTAGCATCACAATAATATAGTCTTTAAAGTACCCCCAAAACCCATTTAAACACGAGTCCCAAAATTTATAAACTGCCACATAGTTTCGGTATTGCATCACACTTAACTCCTCTTCTAGTGTATCAACGGTGGCTTACTTTATCCCAAAATATTCCACCGCCTAATTAGGTATATTAGTACTGGTCGGGGTTCATTACCAAAATAAAACCACCCTTATAATGCCCCAGTAATCTAGGTATACAGAAATTGTAATACTAATGAGAATCTGAAACCGAAATCTGAATGTTCCTTCTGTTTTTTTTCCTTGAGTTGGACTGGTGTTTCACTCTTTCCTACAGTATTACCCAACTAGCTATAGGTGTCAATAATGTTTTAAACTCAAACCCAACTCAAAATAATATCGATAACAACTCTGGAAGTTCATTATACAGAGGGCAGAAACTGAAAGAGAAACTGAAACAACAACTGGTGTAATCTCTTCTTCACTTTCTTCTTAATTGATCAAACTGACTTCTAACCCTTCCCCAAGCTGTTTATGACTTACTTGAGTGTATTAGATATGTTCCAGGTTTGGTTTACCAATAAATACAACCTTGTAAGCCCTATGAAATGGGGTTACACAAAGAGCAAATCTTCAGAAACAAAACATAAAACTGAAATCCTAAACTGATGTGTTCTCTTATAGTGGGTTCTGTCTGTTTTTCCCAAACTGATTTACAACTCTTCTAGAACGTTTACACTCCTTGTTAGGTCACTTAAAGACTCTAAGTTCATTCTCAACCCAAGTAACACCCATATAGTATCTGTACTTAAGTACACAGGAGCAGCAGTTTTTTTTGAAATTCTGAAACCAAAACAGAATTGGTGTGCCTCCTTCATCTTCTCATGTGAGTCTATCAATTGACTTCTAATCCTCTAAATGAGTACAGCAACTTAGATAGAAGTATTAGCCCTATTTTGAGTTTATTATTAGCCCAACACAACCCTTTTATCTCTTTTGGCACATCGCCCAAAACAGCACACCAATCAACATTGAAAACTGAAACAAAATCTGATAACTTTCACTTCTCTTAATTTTTCTTTACTCTCGAATTTGGACTTTCTATTTCCCAAAATGTTATCACATCTAGTCAGATGATTTAGTAAAACTTTGAGCTCCTAACACTCCCACTATAACCCCTTAAAAACTCTTTGTACCAAGTGTGGAGGGTGATTTTTCGGTATGAGGGGGGTCTATCTAAATGTGGACTAGCTGAGAAGCCTAGATCCTAGAAATGCCATTCTGTGGAGGGTGAAAACCCGTTGTTCTGGCATCCCTCAAATACCTACTACATCGTCCGTCTTTCCCAGAAAGCATAAGGGGAATGCTAGTGAGCACTACACCCGCTCTCAATGGGCTCCACGCGGACTTATGCCTCTATAAGGCAGAATTGACTAGAGTCGCCACCTAGTTTGACCTACGATACTAGGAAGGAAGAAAAGGAGGGTTTTAAGAACCGTTAGTTGACTCTGAAATTGTTGCCTATGGATAGGACTTATCTGGTCATTTGTAGAGATTCTAAGTGGGTTCGCACTGGGTTACACCCCTTAGAAGTGGCAACGACCACGACTTCGGATTGGTGCCCGAGGAAACCTCGGTCTCCAGTTGTCGGGATTACCTTCTTTCAAAACCTTATTAAAGAGATTCATTTAAAAGCCGAGGATATGATTAGGACGGGAAGAGAGAGAGTGGATGAGGCGAGCTTTTCTACCAAGCTAGCGCCAAATGAAGACGAATTGGGGAATTCGAATGAGTATAGAATGAAGATTGGGGAGAAGTTTGAGGTTGAGTGAATAGACAAGACTTGACGTCTGATGGTTTGAAGTTTGTGGGAACCGAAGAAGGTTTGAGCGTTTTGAGAGGTATTAAGCACACCTTAGAGTGGGAAAAAGGTTTTTTGATTGGAATGGGGTCGCACCCTAGATGGGCTGCCTACGTACTCAACTCCCTGTTGAGATCAGACCTTACGTAGTTCAGGGTTTTGGGTTTTGGAAGTTTTGATGTTTGTGGAGTTTAAAGATATTTGAGGTGTTTGAGATTTATAAGGGTTTGAAGCTTCGAGAAGTTTCGGGTTTGGGATGCTAGTCTATGAGACGCTCGGGTCTGTAAGACGTTTGAAACCTTGAGATGTCGAAGTCTATGAGACGCTTGGGTCTGTGAGACGCTCGGGTCTGTGAGACGCTCAGGTCTGTGAGACAATCGAATAATTGGGATAACAAAGTCTGTGAGACGTTCGGGTCTATGATACATTTAGAGTGTA
This sequence comes from Limonium bicolor, assembly GCA_023374045.1. Taxonomy (NCBI): domain Eukaryota; kingdom Viridiplantae; phylum Streptophyta; class Magnoliopsida; order Caryophyllales; family Plumbaginaceae; genus Limonium; species Limonium bicolor. The sequence continues at coordinate 149,315,375 of CM041778.1, forward strand.
GGGGAAATTAGAATTGAACTGAAATCGAAGTTGAATCGGGGTTGAATGAATATGGATTTGAATGAGTTTGGAATTGAATTGAATTTGATTTTGAATTTGATTTGAATTTGGATTTGAATGAGTTTAGAATTGAATTGAATTTGAATGGAATTTGGTTTGAATTGGATTTGGGTTGGAAAAAACGGGTCGGGAAAATTTGGGTTGGTCAAAGTTTGGTTGGTCAAAATTTGGGCCAAGGTCAAAGTTGGACTGGGTCAAAGTTAGGTCAAAGTCAAAGTCAAAGTGATTGGTCAAAGTTGCACCAAGTCAAAGTTTGGGTTGGTCATAATTGGACCAGGTCAAAGTTGGACCGGATTGGGCCTTGGTTGGGCTTTTGAAATGGGCCACGAATTGGGCTTTGAAATGGGCCTCAAATTGGGCTTTGGAATGAGCCTCGAATTGGGCTTTGAAATGGGCCTCGAATTGGGCTTTGGAATGGGCCTCAAATTGGGCTTTGGAATGGGCCTCGAATTGGGCTTTGGAATGGGCCTCGAATTGGGCTTTAGAATGGGCCTCGAATTGGGCTTTAGAATGGGCCTCGAATTGGGCTTTGGAATGGGCCTCGAATTGGGCTTTGGAATGGGCCTCGAATTAGGCTTTAGAATGGGCCAAGAATTGGGCTTTATTTGGCCTTTGAAATTGAGATTGGAAGATGATTTGAATCTATGAGACAATTGGAGTTTGGAAGGAGTTTGAAGTTTGATCTTAGAACTTTTGGAAGCATTTCAAATGCTTTGTGAGGTTGAAGTGTGTCTAATGAGTGTATGGCGAGTATTTAATGTTGAGTGTAAAGAGCTTTGATTCCGAAGAATTCATGAAGGATATCTGGTTTTGGAGTATGGGAGGATTGATTTTGGAGAGCGTATGATGAGTGAGTATGAAAGGGATTGATTTTGAAGTGTGTTTGATGAGAGAGCATGAAAGAGAATGATTTTGAAGTGGAATTTGACTTATTGGATCTTTAAATTGATTTGGAAATGGATGGTTGATTGATTGTGCATTTTATTCTGACTTTAGAGGATGATTTGGAAAGTTTTAAGGGAAACGGGTATTCCTCACATGGACCGTGTCTAGGACCCGTATGCATAGGATACCCCAAACCTAGAGCTTTTCTAAAATGGACTAAGAAGGCAACCTGATTGGCTTTCTAGGGCCACCTGTTCCAGCCCGTTTGGCCGGTTATGGACCGAACCTGATCGAAATTAGATTTGGGTCAAGAGTTACATGGGCCCAAACAAGATCAGTCCATACACTTACAAAATCATAGGCAAGGAATGATGAAATGATATGTAAAGATGAATTTCCAAGGCTATATAAACAAATATACACACTAACATGGATTTCAAATCTATCCGAATAAAGCAAATATATGTAAGAAAAGAATTCAGAATCTGTCTAAGTAATTATATACATGTGGACATGGATTTTCAAAGCTTAAGCTGTACACGTGTGAAATGAATTTTGGAAGTAGCACGAGAAATGTATATACAAGAACGAATCATCAGAGCTATCTAGGTAGCGAATCAGTATTATTCAAGGGTTGCTAATCAATGTTAGTTAGCTTTCTTGCCAACTATTTATATCTTTCAATAGTCGATCAAGTTGAAAGCAAGAGAATAATACAAAGGTCATGGATGAAATCACAATAATGATAAATCATAAGATTGCAACCGAAGTAAAAACAACACCCAAGAATTACAAATTGATACAAATACAACTAAAAATTAGATTAAAAAAGCTGCTATGGGGGGTCGCATCGACGCCCCTCACTTGAGCTGATAGGATCAGCAAGAAGTCGCACCAACCGATACACGTGTTTAAAGTGGGAACCCGGATCCTAGCTAAGGTCCAACTCCTTAATCCAGCAGTTCCTCATTTCTCCAGCAATATGTACGTGCCATAGAACAAAAACAAGGAGGTACTAGAATAATTAGTAATGAAATGTAAAAGGGTTGGGGTGTGTGCAATGGGATCATATGGCCCCTCTCAATGGGAGGAAAGGGGGCAATTTAATCATCTCCCACACCCCAACCGAGAACATAGAAAAGAGTTCCAAGCTGCCAACAAATGCTAAATATTGTAAGATAAATCAAACATTGGGGTTGCTACTCAAATTAATTTGTCATCTTAGATTATGACTCAAACCGAAGTGTAGTATTAAAGATGTGACGTTGTGAGTCATGTGGGATCATATCGAAGGGGTTTTAAATCATTTCCCTTCTAAGATGAAAAATTAATGAGGACCATCCAGCCGATGAGTGATTTATCTAGCAATTTTAGCATAGGGCAACTATCTCTCATATCTATGTTTTTATCTAAGCACGAGGGACAAGTTATGCTAGTTTCAAACAAATTTCCAACCCATATCAATGCGCAAGGAACAAGTTTAAATCTGAAGCAATTTTGATTTCCCAAACCCATTCAAGGCATGAAGAAAGAAATAGCAAGTTTCTCGCAATAAGAAGGCAACCGATGGGGTTTTCAAACCCATGAGGCAATACCAAACCCGAAGCATATCCACATATGGTCGAATTGTTGGGCCCGAAATCAATACCAACCAAAACAATCCATCCCAGATTTCATCGATTTGTATGTACCTCGTCAAGGTATAAACATAGTAATAAGTAGACAAATCGAACAACCAGCTATAGTAAGCAAATGCTTGAATCAAATTGAATTCCCACCCGACATCTATGTACAAAAGCAATATGAATTGCTAGAGCATATCTTCCAAGCCATAGCGCAAGGGGCTACAGCAAGATAATTTCCGTTCCGACAACAATAAACCAAAGTCAGCAAAAAGATTAGTGATCCAACGTCAATGCGCAAGGAGGAAGCAATTTACCAAAATGAAGCATACTGTTTGGTAGTAACCATGTATAATTGACCAAGCGACTTCCAACCCCGAGGAGTGTCACATAACGATGCACAAATAATGACAAATGGTACAACTGGAATCGAATAGGTCAACCGGACAACAACCAGGAGCTTGGAGATTCGAATCCAAAACATTTCAGAGAAGTTATCGCATGGCAGTGCTTGGACAATGAACCAGAACGCCTCAGAGAAGTTAGTACACAGCAAGTTCACAACAACATCGCCCCATCAAAATCGCATACGGATACAAATTAAGCCGACCATGGCCGACAATAATGGGTTTGAACCAAAGCTATAATCGACTCCCAAGGTCAAACAGGACCGGCATGTTGAATTTACCAAGCAAGGTGAGGTGGGTACGATTCCATCAACATTATCACAATAGGGAAACGAATTAAAGCCAAGTTGTGGTAATGATAGAGAAACTTAAACACGACAGAAATCATGAGCTCGAAACAAATTGACGCCAAATTTGAATCCAACTAGAAATCAAGAATTCAGCCTCATAAATATTCAAGAACGACTGACGCTCTACCCAGTTGATTACCTAGTCGAATCTCAAATGAACTACAGCTCAGACCCAGAACCTTGTAGTCCGAAAACATACCCAAGTTCTGGCAAAGTGTAACCAGAGAAACCAAATGGTCTTACATATCAAGCAAGGTGATCTGAATCGATGGGAGAACATTAGAGGTTCCTGCAAGTATCTCAATAACACAAACACATCACTCCAGAACACATAAACGAAAAGAAGAGTGGAGGTGAGTGAAAACTTCACCACACATGACGACCCCACACTGCTCTTTGGAGATTCCGGCGAGGAATAGGCTCCGAATTCATCGGAAGTTCAATCGGCGCAGGCTGAGGTTCTCGATCCTCTTCGGTTTGCTTCAGGTTTCCGGTTGGGAGCAACGAAGCTACATACGAGTGTAGGAAAGTGAATAGTCGAAATCGACTGATTCGAACTCAAACAAACCACCACACCGGGAGGAACAAATGAGTTGAACAGGCTTGGCGATGGAGCTTCTCTTTTCTTCGTGCCCAGATGTGAAGAATGTTTTCAGCTTTTGGTGCCGCGGATCTCTCAGACAGGCCTTGGAATTCCTAAGTGTGTGTTTCGATTTCACATGTCTGCTCCAAGAAGATAGTAGAGGGGCGGGGACAGAGAAGAAGAAGATAGAGGCGATTGAAGCAACAGACCGTGTGGCTGGTATCCCTTGAGAATGAAGAAGATCGAAGAAAATGAGGGAGACGGCTACTTGTTCAACCCAGAGAATGAGGGAGCAGTCTTGGTCGAGGATCAAGAGAGGGTGAGAGTGAGATGGGGCTATATGCTCTTGGTTGAAGAAAAACCCATCGACCAAAGAATGGAGGTTGGCTGCGAGAAGGAGGTCGGCTACTGTGGAAAACGGGCATCCTCCTAGTAAAATGGAGGGTTTTGCGTGTTTTATATATGAGTATTAGGGTTTAGAAGATGGGTTGGGTTTTGATGTGGCTTTTTTGAAGCCATGGGCTGAAAATAGAGTGGGTTTAAGGAATTGGGCTAGGCCAGACTTCAACCAAGTGTGGATTGGGTTTGACGGATGAAAATGATTTTGTATAAATAGAAATGGAAATAAAAATACTAATGCTATAGTAGAATAAAATAAAATAAGAAAAAGTGGATAGATAATAAATAAAATAAAATAAAATAAATAATTAAATATAATATAAACAAAACAAAATAAGATAGTAAATAAGTGAATAAACAAAAGGGACGACCTTTGAAACTGGACTGTCGATGGAAATTCATTTTCGAAGAATTGTGTTTTTTTTTCTGAAATGTTTTGAAAAAGATTATAAAATGATGGTTTCGTCTTAGCACGCACGTTAATATGTTTTGATAAAAGAAAGGCGACGACCCCTCTTATTATTTCGGAATTTGCTTTATGGGGTGAGAATTTTTGGTGTCTACACCAAGTTATACAGAGACAAGCTTTCAGAGAGCAAAACATAAAACTGATTGTTCTTTCTTCTGTTTCTTTTCTGTTGTTTTTCTGACTTTCCATTTTACCCCAAGTTGTTTTCGTTACTTAGTTCTATGTTTAGACACAACTCCAAATTTTAAGACAACTCTACACGACTCCTTAGATTCTTTATGTACGAAGTTGTACAGACACGAAAGAGATGAAGAATTGAAACCCGAACTCTTCAAACCTGACAACTTGTCTTTTTTTTTTTGTTTATGTATATTCCCAAGCCTGTCAACAAGTCTTCCCCCTCCCGCTGGTTTCCCCACCTAACTAGGCGTGTTATCAAGTCTTAATTCCTAACAGATCCAAAGTTATCTAAACATACCCTCTGAGAAATTCTTCACACGCAGGTAAGAAAACCTGGAAGCAAAAACTGAAACTGAATTTATTCCTGCTCACTACTTGCTTCTGTTTTAATATGTCATTGATCCCCCTAGGTTGTCCATCCATCTAGTTAAATGTCTTAATATGATTCTCTCTCAACAGAACCCACAACAACACTGCTAACCTCGTTAGTGCATCATCATGAAAACACGAAAGCTTGCAAAACTAACACTAAGGAATGATGCCTCGATCTCCTATTTTTTTTTGTTAGTTCATAAACTTGGTTTTCTCTGGTTTATACCTAAGTTTTCTAGTTACTTAACTTAGTGGTGGCTTAAGGTTTCAACCCCAACACACCCAACACAATGCTGTTTACTTACTGAAATTTCATGAATTGGGGTCGATGATATCAGAAACAGAAGCTGATGCAGGAGCAGTTTTCTTTTCCTTCTATTTTCACCTTTTGTTTGTTTACTTCTTCCCAAGTTCTTTAGTTGCTTAATTAAAACCTTAGCACGGTTTATACTCTCAGAGCTAGTAGAACAATCCAAGACACATGGTTTAACCACTGAAATTGCAACAGAACAGAAGATATATATATATATATATATGGACTGTTACATTGTTTTATTGTTCTTTTAAGATGATATGTTTCTGTTTCTTTTTCTTCAACCCTTCCCCTCCACGATTTGATACTAAGTTAGGTGCATTAGTAATCTATCAAATTCATCATTAAGTCAGTAAGACTCTGACAACTGTGCTGGAGTTTAATTACACAGAAAACAAAGTCTCAGACTATAAAGCCAAGCAACAGAACTTGATATGTTGGTGTTGTGTGTTTTTTTATCGAGCATCAGTTTAGTATAGCTCACCAGTGGTAGTCTAGTTGTTTTCCCCTCGTTGGTCTAGGCAAGCTCCCAGGCTTCTTGCACCCTTGGTTAATCAACGCAGCTGAGGAAAGGTCTCCTAAAGGTTAGGCTTGATTAACCAGAGAAAACAATGACACAAACAAGAGGAGAATTGTTTCAGAACTTCACCTTGAGTCAAGTTTCAAGGAAGATTTCGCAGTTCTCCTCGGGGATCTTTTTGAACAAAGCTTATAGGAACTGCATGGGGGAGTCAAGCATGAAAAGGACAAGAGTGTTGAGTATAAACCTTCAGACAATATCAACACCACAGAAGCAATGGACATGTAGCAGGTAGTTCTAAAACACTACCTGAGTTGGTTCTCGAACAGGGAGTGCAGCAGGTGACAGTAGTTACTTGTTCTTTTGGTTTTGCTCTCTGGTTACTCCTCTAACCACGCATGAACAATCGAGAAAGAAGAAGTTAGGTAGCAGTAGGTCCTCGGACAAGGGAAAACAGAAGGGAAAGGAAATCCAGTAGCACTTACCTTGTGCATCTGGAATCAGAGAGAATGAGGGTAGTTCCTGCCCATGCAGAAACGATGCACACCTAAAGAGTGGAGGAGGTGGGCTATGGGTTTATGAATCAGGTGGCACCGAGCACGGTAGGTTAGATCAGTCTTTAGTGGTGGCAAGTTCCAATGGGAATTTTTGTGAGAGTTTGTAATACACACTCTGATGCATAGGACTTTGAAAACAAACAGACTTTGTCTGTTGACTGAAGCCAAGATGGTGCGGTTGGTGCTCGTGCTCTTTGTTGTAGTTTTTTTTCCTGATTTACGATGCCACAGAGAGTAGCAGTGGAGCATGGGGATAAATGCTGGGTAATGAATGTTGGTCTCGGGTTAAACAGGGCTGTCGTGGAGCAAATTCCTGCAGAGCAGGTGCTAGCTGGCATTGTTCTCTTAGTTCAAGCGCATTGCAGGGGGAAGACTAAGAGGGCGAGAGATTTAGGAAGGAATAATGGCTAGGTTGTCACAAGTTTCTAGGGAAGTTATGGGCATTTGAATAAACAACCATTCTGTCGCCTGAGAGTTTGGATTCTCTGTCTCTTGTTTTTATTTTGTTCGATCTGGTTCTTGATCGAGGAAGAAGAAGGTGTCGATGCTGTAGAGAGTACGTGTTTGATTCTCTATTGTTTTCTTTTACTTACCTTAGTTACTTTGATACTAGTTTTAGTTTGTTGGTTTTAGTTACCGAATTTGAGCATAGCTCAACCGGTTAAGACGTTTAGGGGGTATACGAGAGGTACGGGGTTCGAACCTCAGCGGGAGCGCACTTGCTCCCTTTTTCCTTTTCCCTCTTTTTTTGTATAAGCTATATACATGTTTTTTTGTACATAAGCGACTACATAATATGTCGCATTACTACTTTATACGTTGCTAGTCATTTATACATACATGTACATTTATATGTGCCCCCTTTTTTATTTTGTCGCGGTATAGTTGTAAACACCTATGCGACATTATTAGTTATAATATTTACGGTGTCGTAATATTGTAACATTACGTACATGTATTTTCGTATACGTACATATAAGTACGTGACTATATCATATATAACGTTGTCATGTTTCGGACACGTATATCCTAAACTTAATTGTTCATACATTTTTTTATGCCCGAATTATATAACGCGTTATTTTCGGATAATCTCCTCGCATTTATGATTTTATGCGTTTAAATGTTCAGGGGTGTTTCAACTTACCCCGCTTAAAAGAGACTTCGTCCCGAAGTCTTACTTCCTTAACTTTATTTTCCACTCCTGGAATCTTAGGGATCCAGTCCCGCATTCATTCACGATATCCCAAAGGATTAAGTCCATAATTATAATTCTCAGTGCTTCTAAGCACCATGCGACATTAGTGGGTTCAAACAAGTTCTCATAGTAGACCAAGATGCTAGCAATGTATATAACATGCTAAAGTGCAAGCCAAGGCACACAACATTCATTCATACAGAGCATATAACATGCTAAAGTGCAAGCCAAGGCACACAACATTCATTCATACAGAGGTACATACGTACATAACATTCTCACACACAAGTCTACCAACCATCAACGTGTGGTTGTAGGATTACAACACAGTGACACACGCAAAACATCCAAAACGAAACGCGCTTACCCCCCTTAAAAGAGGGGTACGCCCTCGTACCTTACACTAAACCGAAACATCGGTGAAAAGATGGGGGTACATATCTCTCATCTTATCTTCCAGCTCCCATGTGGCTTCCTCCATATCTTGGTTTGACCATAACACCTTCACTAGTCTAATTGACTTGTTCCGGGTCTCCCGGGTCTTAGTGTCTAGAATTCTTTGAGGGGTCTCCACTGATCTCAATGTGGGCTCTAGGACTAGCCTCTCGGGCTGTAGTACGTGAGGGATCAGGCATGTATTTCTTTAGCTGAGAGACGTGGAAAATATCATGAACTCTTCCCAACTCTGAGGGTAAATCAAGTCGATAAGCAACTGGGCCCACACGCTCCCTAATACTGTAGGGGCCTACGAATTTCGGGCTCAACTTTCCCTTTTGCCCAAATCTGAAAATTCCTTTCATCGGCGACACTCGCAAGAACACCTGGTCGCCCACGGCGAACTCCAGGTCTCGACGTCTGTTATCTGCGTATGCTTTCTGTCTATCCTGTGCGGCCTTTATGTTCTTTCTGATCTGCTGAACCTCAGCCTGAACCTGCTGCAAATAGTCTGGGCCTATGATGAAAGCTTCACTGGACTCGTCCCAGCACAACGGTGTACGGCAAGGTCTACCATATAACGCCTGAAAAGGTGGCATCTTGATTGAGGCGTGATAGCTGTTATTATATGCAAACTCATGAGGTGCAACTTATCCAACCAACTGCCCTGGAAATCTAAGGCACATGCTCTAAGCATGTCCTCTAGGGTTTGAATGGTTCTCTCCGTCTGACCATCGGTCTGCGGGTGAAAAGCAGTGCTGAGCTTCAGCTCGGTGCCTAACGCTTCTCGTGAAGCTCTCCAGTACCTCGAAAGAATCTCGTGTCCCTATCTGACACTATGGTCTTTGGCACTCCATGGTGTCTTAAAATCTCTTATCAAAAAGCTCGGCTAGTTTCGACACCTTCCATGTGTCCTTCATTGGAATGAATCGTGCTACCTTAGTAAGGCGATCAACAATTACCCATATCATATTCAATCCTCCTCTGGTCGGTGGCAGTCCAACTACAAAATCCATCGATAGATCATAGAATTTCCACTCTGGGATAGGCATTGGCTGAACTGTGCCTCCAGGTTTTCGGTGTTCAAATTTTATTTTCTGACAGGTGAGGCATCTGATAACGAAGTTCAAGACGTCGTTCTTCATGCCAACCCACCAAAAGTATCGCTTCATGTCTTTGTACATTTTTGAAGCTCCAGGGTGAATAGAGGTAGTAGAAGAATGAGACTCTCTCATGATGCGTTCCTTGAGCTCTGCGCTCTCGTGGGGAATACATAATCTGCCATTCACACGAATCAGGCCATCCTCATGAAGCTGGTAGTCATATTTCTTCTTATCTAGTGCCATCATTAACTTATTCCGTAATATCAGCCATCTCTGTCGTTCTGCTGAGCATTACGCACTTCTTCAACTAGGCTGGTGCCTGCGAGTGTATGCAATGTGTGAGCTCGGGGGCTAAGTGCATCAGCAACTACATTGGCTTTGCCTTCCTTATACTGAAGGTTAATATCATAGTCTTTGAGGAACTCCATCCATCTGCGCTGTCTCATATTCAGTTCTTTTTGGGTGAATACATACTTCAAGCTTTTGTGGTCGGAGTAGATGGTGATCTGTGAACCATAGAGATAATGGCGCCAAATTTTGAGTGCAAACACGACTGCTCCTAGCTCAAGGTCATGCGTGGGGTAGTGCTCCTCGTGCTTCTTCAGCTGATGGGAGGCATAGGCGACAACCTCCTCCCGTGCTGAATGAGGACACATCCCATACCCATACCGGATGCATCAGTAAGTAGACTCATATCCATTAGACCTTCGGGAATCGTGAGGATGGGGGCTGAGGTCAATGCGTCTTTCAACTTCTGAAATGCTGCCTCACAGTTCCTGTCCACGTGAAAGGGGTATCCTTCTTGATGAGGTTTGTCATTGGTTTGCGATGCGGGAGAAGTCCTTAACAAACCGTCGGTAGTAGCTGCTAGACCAAGGAAACTTCGTATATCTGTCACAGACTTCGGTCTCGGCCATGTACGTACTGCCTCCACTTTAGCCGGGTCAACTGCTATCCCGGCAAGAGAAATGATATGTCCAAGAAATGCTACCTGATCTAACCAGAATTCACACTTGAAAAATTTGGCGTACAATTTGTTGGTTCTAAGAATCTCGAGTACCTGCCTGAGATGGTGGTGATGCTCTTTCTTGGTTCTCGAATAAACTAGTATATCATCAATAAATACCACAACTGTTATCCAACCGATCTCTGAAAACTCGGTGCATCAAGTCCATAAACTTTGCGGAGCATTAGTCAGTCCAAACGGCATAACTGTGAATTCATAGTGGCCGTATCGGGTCCTAAATGCGGTCTTCTCGATGTCGCTCTCCTTCACGGGATCTGATGGTATCCTGATCTGAGATCATCTTCGAAAATACTGTCGCTCCTCTGAGCTGGTCGAACAGGTCATCTATACGTGGTAAAGGGTAGCGGTTCTTCACTGTCACTGCATTCAGCTCTCGATAATCAATGCATAGTCAGAGACTGCCGTCTTTCTTCTTGACAAACAGTACGGGTGCTCCCCAAGGGGATACGCTCGGGCGTATGAATCCCTTATCTAACAACTCCTTCAATTGCTCCTTTAACTCCGTCATCTCTGCCGGGGCCATTCTATAAGGGGCTTTGGCAATAGGTCCTGTCCCGGGTACTAAGTAAATAGTGAACTCGACCTCTCAGGGTGGTGGCATACCGGGAAGCTCCTTAGGGAAGAGGTCTGGAAACTCCCCAACCACGGGTACATCTGGATTAAACTCTGGGTCTTGCTGAGTATCCTGTATATAACAGAGGAACACCTCCTGCTGCTTCTGAATCTCCTTGGCCATGGTCATGGCTGAAATAAATTTCACAGACGGTTGTCGGGGGTTTCTGGCGGTAAGATACAGTAACGCCGGACGGGCTCTTTAGCAGTAGTCTATGTTCGGCACACAAGATACGAGTATACAACCTCGGTGTTTCTCTAACCAATTCATGCCCACAATGACATCAAAACCCAGGCCTCTGAACTCTATCAGGTCCAACGGAAAATCCTCCTCTCTGATTCTGATGGTGGCTCCTCGGAAATACCGGGTACAACGAACTCTTTCTTTTGAAGGTAGTGTCACACTAAAGTCTTCTAACTCCATGGACTCGAGGTGCAACTGTTCGGCTAAAGTCGGGGATACGAATGAGTGTGAGGCTCCGGAGTCAAATAATACTGAGGCTGGAACTCCATTCACCGGGAAAGTACCAGTGATAATATGGCCGTTGTCGCCGGCCTGAGCCTGTGTGAGAATGCTCAGGGTACCCTCTCTCCAAGGTTCGACACCTATTCCCAAAAATAACGTTTACAACTATAATTAGTGATGGTACGAGAAGAGTTGTAAATAATCAACCTTTCTTTATTCATCTTTCCAACATTACATGTTCATTTCCATTACACAACTTAATACAAAAGGTACATGGCTTAATATTTCCTAAAGGTTAGGTTTAGGCATCCAGGCTTCATATGGGTAGCGTTTATCACTGTTGAGGGTGCTGTGTTTGGCTTGATTCTCTTAATCCCGTGGTATAGCCTTCTCGATGGTCCGCCCATGATCAACACGTCACCGGATTTTAGCCAGATCTTCATAGCTCGGTCAATCCTCTTTTCTTCACCATATAGGAACTCAGCATCATCTCTGATGGACACAAACACTATGGGTATCCCTTGGTCTAGGGACTCCTGTGTCTCGTCCTTGTCTTGGTGTAATCCAAGTTGACCTTCCCTCTCGTAGAAGTTGATGATGCAGATGTCGGCTTGTAAGTTGGGCACTGGTGGTACTTCGCGTTGCTGTGCAACACGTAGGGTTGCCGTAATTAGGGATAAAAAGTCGTCGGGAATTGGTGGTCCATGTGCTCCGTCGGTGTGATAGCTCTTCGTATATGGGTTCCAAATCTTACCTAGGCACATCATTCTTAGGTTCATCATCTTTCCTCCGGGGTATGTCGGTGTGTAGAACCCGCCTGGTCCCACTCTGAACTTACGACATCTTCGAATAATGGCTACTTGAGCTTCAGGTGTTAGGTATCCTGGTAGTAGGATCATCCCGGGCTGGATAACTTGGCACTTTCGCTTGGGTAGTGGGGATTCTCAAGGCTGTACTCATCGGGTTCGAGGTTTGGATTTATTGGGAAGCACATATCAAAGGTTCCTACTGCATTTACAGGTAATCTAGTTCTTTAGTGGTACTAGTAATCTAGCAGATTTCATGCATGGTCATACAGCTTGGTATACAAGGATTTAGGCATGCTTTTCAAACATTTAGGGTTTCAAGGTTTACCTGCAGCTGTAGGTGTGTCCGGTCCCTCGGTGCGGTCCATGATGTGCAAGGCCGCCTTCCCTGGCCTCGAGGTAGATGCCCTCTGGGAGTCTCGGGATCCCGCTCCGTGTGCTGGGCTCCACGCTGGCCTCCGGGTCCCGATCTCTGGTCACCTCTCGCACTATAGTCGGGCCTGTAATTCTTGCTCTCGGGATTCGCGAAGCACTCAAAGGCCCTGTGCCCGCTCATCTTGCAGTAAAAACACTCTATTGGTTTGCCCTGACAGTCAACTCTGGGGTGGTTCTTCGAGCATCGTCTACAGATAAATCGGCGCTCGGTCCATTTGCTCGGACCGGCCCCAGTCCTTGAATATGTGATTGGGTTAGTCAAAAACAAGTCATGATAACTGTAAAGATATTTAAGTGCTAGAGTTGGTTTCGTTTTACCCTTGGGTGGGTAGGAGCGGAACGGCTTAGTCGCAGTAGCCGGGTGGCTCAGCTGAAGTCTCTCTGTAGGCTTGTTCCCATAGTATCTCGCCCACTTCCTGTTCGGGTAGCGCTTACTCCTGTCAGCACCCTTCTGTTTACGGTCCTCTAAGTCACCGTCTTTTGGCTTCCTTTTCTTCGCGAACTCCTCATCCCGCATCTGGACGGTGATCTCGACCTGGGACGCTGCATGGTAGCAGTCCTGTACAAAATATGGTTTAGTAAGCTCTTCAGAATATAATACTCAGTTCAAATTTATAGTTCAAGTGCAACCTGGATTGTGGTATAACGGCTGGGTCCCATGCCGTATCTGATGCGGTAGTTCAGCCCACCATAGAAACGCTCTACTAAGATTTCGTCTGAATATCCCAAGCCTGGAAGTACACGGAGTAGAGCAGTGAATGCCGAGTAATAATTGTCTACTATCATCCCCTCGGTCTGCCTCAGGGTGTCTAGCTCAACCCGCTTCTTCGTCCGGAGGTGGGCGGGGTAATATTTAGCCCGCAGTAACGCAGTGTAAGTATCCCATCCAAACGCGGGGTCGGCTAGGTGTGCATCCTTCACAAGCTTCCACCAATCGTTCGCTGACTCTCGTAGGTAATAGGCTGCGAGTCTGACCTTAGCCTCAGCCGGAACATTCAAAGTGTCGAAGGCGGTCTCTAGGAGGCTGATGTAGTTCTCTAGGTAGGTGGGGTCCGTCTCTCCTCAGAACTCAGCTGGTCGAAGGTCTGCTAAGCTCTTCACCCAGTTTGTCTCCCTGGGTGGGTGAGGTTGTGGTGCCGGTGGTGCCTGCTGGGCTCCTGGCTGGAAACCCATGTGGCCTAGGGCTGCTGCTACTATCTCAGCTATGGTCTGTCCTGCAGCTATGCTATCTTGCTCCATTTGGCCACGGCCTCGTCCTCGACCTCGTCGTCCAGACATCTGAAAATGTTGTTGTTAGTTTAGAACATTCACAAGAACTTACTGCAAGTTATTATCGCCCTTGCTGGCGGTTTAATTTGGTAAAGTCGTGCCTCACATACTAACCCTTAGCCCCGTTTCCCAAATTTAGGTTTTCCTATTCTCGGTACTTCATTGTTCCAGTCATCAGAGCGCAACTACGCTCTGATACCACTTTCTGTAACACCCCCGATTAACCAAACAGTAGTACGAATAATACGCCAAACGAAATCACGGTAAGTCTAAGCAGCGGATTCACAACTCCATCCGGGTGTCACAGACGTCAACCACCCACGTGGTTGACACAACAACACTATCAACACCAAGCTACGGTCTGAATGACTGGAATTTAAACCTCAACCAAATCCGAGTACAAACAGGAGATACAAACCGAGTACCGAGAGTCTACAACATAAGTTCTTAATTAAACAACATAAACTGAAACGTACAACCAGGGTTTAGTGTTACATAGTCACAACCCATACATTAAAACATACTACTTAAAAGTCTTGTCCCGATGGGCTACCCCTATGGTAGTCACCCTGCCTACTCTCCGCCTGCTTCCAGTTTCATACCTGTAAAAATAAAGGACTCAGCAAAACTATGCTGAGTATGAACGTGTGTAGCCCGCATGTTGCCAGGCTACACGACTACTTGGTCGAATATGATTAAGTCCAATTTGCATGCTATAGTAAAGCAATAATACACAACATACAACATCAACATAGCAACTCCCAACATGTTGAGCATAGAGATAACAACAAGCACCTAAGCATGTAAAGCAAGTAGAGCTTACAAGAGAATTCAAATAATGATGATCCTCACAGTGGGATCATTCAACGTTGAGTGTTTTCATTTCTTTTTCCTTGTTTTCATCATGTGTACTTCTCTTTCTCTTTCTTGCACCAGGTCTGGGGATGTAGGTTAGTTCCCGTGACCATATAGTATAGGTGCCCATCTTTCTTTGCTTCTTTATGGATTAATTGTGAGTTCTCTTGTCACCGCACGTTGGAGGACGTCTCCTCCATAGCTAGTCCCCCATTCCCGACGTCGTGTGCCGAGAAAGCGGAGTCGCCTCTAGACTCCAGGATAAGCTCCACCAATTTGTCACTCCCCCATTCCCGACACCCAGGGTCGAGAAAGCGGAGTCACCTCTAGAATCCAGGATGTGCTCCATAGATGGTCGAAGGATCTGATGCAGATACCAACTCCCGAGTATTCCATACCGCGCGGCCCGAGATGTCGTCTTCCCGGGTTATTCTCATGTTCCAGCAGTTGAGATTTGCTCTTCATTATCATTAATGAATAGACACCATAGTGGGTGTCGTGGTACGTCCTCACTGGTTAGAAAGGAGTTCCCCTTTATAGAGTTTTCTTTGTTTTCAAAGTTCGTTGTGGTTCATCTCAAGTTCCATAAACGAGAAGGGACTAACTACTGTGTGCGCGTAAATAATATACAACAGTGATATAGCAATCGTGTAACAAGACAAGCAAGCAATCCAATTCCATGCTTTAATCTTATGGTCATTTTCACACAAGGCACACAGCAAACAAGCCGTGTAACACGGCAACATACGAACCACACATGTCCATACCTTATTCGAAAGTACGAGTTGTCTCACACTCGGAGTCCCTGTTGGATTTTGCTACGGCCCTAGCGTTAATTAAAACAATGGGTCAGTTTATCATTTCATGTGATGACACTTTATATCGGGTGTTATTCCCTAGGTGTGTTGTTAAATGCTTAGTTTATATTAACCCTTAGAACTTCCTATGCATTAATTCTAGGCTTATCTTACTCCTAGGACATTCATATCTTTGTTTTACACGTTAACTAAGCCCTCTTTCCCTAGCTAATGTTTTAGAGCATTTTAAGCGTTAACCATGTAACATGTTTATATAAGATAGTTTTAACTTGCCTAAAGTGTGTTCCCTCCTTAGATAACTAGGTTATCAATGTTTTAAACCTAGCATCACAATAATATAGTCTTTAAAGTACCCCCAAAACCCATTTATACAAGAGTCCCAAAATTTATAAACTGCCACATAGTTTCGGTATTGCATCACACTTAACTCCTCTTCTAGTGTATCAACGGTGGCTTACTTTATCCCAAAATATTCCACCACCTAATTAGGTATATTAGTACTGGTCGGGGTTCATTACCAAACTAAAATCACCCTTATAATTGATAAGTCAGGAATTTACCTATTTCTAAAGGGTCTTTTGAGACCCAATTTGTTATCATTTACTGCTAAATTCCTGTCTTATAAGTAATTTTATGTTTTTATTGCAATTGTCTGCTTTTATGGTTTTTGTGTGCTTTTTCAGGTATTTAATCTCAATAGAAACACATTCCTATCATTGTTGGAACACAAGACAAATCAAACAAGCTAAATAGAGTCAAGATATTCATCATCGACTTAAATTCAAGCTTGGTCCGGGACCTAGCTATGGAGCCAAGTCCCGGACCACAACGTGACTCAAATCTCGCATTGAAATTATGTATGGTCCGGTACTTGGTGGAAGAGTGAAGACCCGGACCACAATGTGACTGTTTCTCTCTTATAAAAATCGTTTATGGTCCGGGACTTGAAGCAGGAGTGAAGACCCGGACCACAATGAAGCAATTCTCTCGACCAGATTTTAAGCATGGTCCGGGACTTGATACATGGCCTAAGTCCCGGACCACACTGACGGTGAAATAGAATATCCCAAAACGAATGGTCCGGGACTTCAACCACATCCTAAGTCCCGGACCAAAAGGTTTCATCAGACGTCTATAGCGCGCGATTGAAAAGAAGAGATTCTCTTCTTATTATACTGCGCCGCCCCATAACTCCAATGTCTGTACTTCCTTTCCAGATTAACCACCACCCCATACCTCAATAATCCATCTTTCCCACTGATTAATCCCTTCTTTTCAGCTCATCACCCACGATAAACACTCACCCTTCCACTCACAAACTCCAGCATCATTTCCCACCACCATCTGCTATGCTACGTACTCACCCAAGAATTCTATAAATAGAACTCAAATCCCTCTCATTCAACACACAGTCTTCGAGACATCAATCTCTCCCTCCATAAATCCTCCACATTTCCATTCCACCCAGTACGTAGTATTACTACTACTACTAATCATCTTCATCCCATTACATCCATACCACCACCTACAGTACGTAGTGTTTACACTACTACTAAAACACCCATTCACTCCACCTGATCACACAATACTCATCCACGCACACCTCCATTTATCATCCCATTTCCACCAGAAGATAGAAGACCAAGCAGGAGAAGAGAAGGAAGAATTGCTCACCTCCTCCAAAGCTCAACCTCCTTCATAAACATGGCTTCTTCTATCCCTCTCTTAGTTTTACTTATCATTATGCTTGAGTAATTCTATTAGCACTTTGGGATGGGGATATGAACTTAAATCCCCCATCTATGTTGTAAAACCTACACTTTATTTATTGCGGTTGTTTTCTCTCTTTTATTTCATTAATGTTATAACCTGATCATTTATAGCATTTGTGGTGATTTCCAACAACATATGATTTTGAGTTGGGAGTTGTGACCGAAAAGAGAGAGGAACCTTAGATTATGGCTAGCTTGATTAGTTGGTGAAATTTAAGGCTATTAATATGGACTTGTTGTTAATGCTATCTAGTGATTTGAACTCTACTTGATTAGAGAGTTGGAAGCAAGCTAGGTAAGAGTTGGTTTATTCATGATTTGAAGGACCTTTACATTAGTCCAGATAGACAACCTGAGTGAAGTGGGTTTACTAATATAGTTGGGGTGAATTTAGGGGATTACAACCATCCTAAAGGTCCATTCCAATTCATTACATCACATTTTATCTACTGCTTTTATTTTACAATTCCTCTTTGAACCAAACCAATACACTTGCCTTCGGCTAAACCCCCTTTATTTACTGTTTTATAACCGATTACCGAAGCTAGGGAGATCGATATACCAATTTCCTAGTGGAACGACATCTTTACTACTACATCCGACTAGGGTTCACTTGCCCTTTTTCTGTGCTTTCAATAACACCCCTTAAAACTCAACAAGTTTTTGGCGCCGCCACCGGGGAAATTGATAGTCCCTATCACTTTCCCCAGTTTCGGTAATTTCGGTTTCATTTATTTTAAGTTTCCTTTAACTCTTATTTTTCTTTTCTCCTGTGCATGCCAAGTACTCGAACTAGCAACTCTCCTCTCGCTAGTCCAAGGTCCGAGCCTGAAAGATCATTTAGGAGGATCAGAAGGAATTTATTCAATCACACCATGGCCGATGATCACCACGAGTCAGAGACACCACCGATCCAACACCGACCTCTCAAGGACTACCACCGGCCGAACACCGAAGGAAGAGCATCAGCGATAGTTCTTCCAACCTTGACACCAAACGAAGCTTCTCAATGGGCCTTCAAAACCCATTTTATCACTGCAATTCGGGATCAAGGAAAATTCAGTGGGGCGAATCCGGATGATGCTCCAAATCACTTGAGCCTCTTCTTGGACTTCTGCAACTCATTCGGCAAAACGGGCAATCTGAACGAGAGGATCCGGCTACAACTCTTTCCACATTCATTATCCGACTCAGCTCTAAGATGGTATCGAAGCCTCCCGTCAAAATCCATCCAAACATGGGAGCAAATGGCTAGCAAGTTTCTTGCCAAGTACTATCCCACAAGCAGGACGAGGCAGCTAATCGGCGAAATAAACACCTTCTGCCAAGAACCAGGCGAGACTTTATACGATGCTTGGGACCGGTTCAAGAGATGCTATTGAACTGCTCACACCATGGCCTAGACGACCAATCACTATGCTTGTCATTTTCAACGGGCTAGACGACTCCAACCGCCTTCTTGTAAACTCCTCTGCAGGAGGAAGTTTCATGACAAAGTCTCCTGAAGAAGGAATGGAGCTCTTAGAGACAATGACGAGTGACACAAGACAATGGTCCAGAGCAAAGGGGAGAGCACCAAGAGCAGCCGGCCTTCTTCATGTACAACCCACCGATCATCTCTCAGCACAGATCTCGTCTCTCACGAAGATGGTAGAGAAGCTAGCTACCGCACAAACCGAAATTGTCAAGACAATAGCTTCTTCATCTTCCAGCCAAACCTCAGAGGGATGTGCCATTTGTGCGGGTCCTCACGACACTAGATGCTGTGAGGAGAGATGAACCAACAGGAGGATGTAAACTTCATCGGCAACCAAGCATACAACAACAACAACGCGCCATGGAGAAACCATCCAAACTTTTCGTGGAGAACCGACCAAGGCCAAGGAGGACAGAGACAAACTTACAACAACTCCCAAGGGTACAGACCCCAACAACCCAATCAACCTTCAAACCTTCAACAAGGGTATAGACCACAAGGAGCCCCTCCGGGTTTCCAAAATCAAAAACAACAAGAGCCACAATCTTCTGCCCCCAGCGGGACTTCAAGGTTAGAGAACCTAATGGCTGACTTTATCATCGCTACAAAGACCAAGTTTTCAGAACAAGAGGCTTTCAACAAAAGCATTGAAACCCAGCTTAGTCAGATATCTCAGCAAATCTCCCGAAGACCACCGGGCACCCTTCCAAGTCAACCAAATCCCAATCCAAGGGAAGAAGCTAAAGCAATAACCTTGAGAAGCGGCCGGGATCTTCAACCCTCCTACCCACCAGACAACCAAGAGATCCAAAATGAAAGTCAAGATCATCAAGAAGAAGAACAAGAGATTGTTGAGGAAGTTCCTCCTCAACCGAAAGACACTCCCAAGGAGAAAGAGGCTCCTGAATCATCTTCTCCTTCTACTCTTGCTAGACCTCCACTTCCTCTTCCATTCCCAAATAGACTTAAAAAGAGAAACTTAGATGAACAATTTGGGAAGTTTTAAGCATCTTTAACAAACTGACAATCAATCTTCCTTTTGCAGATGCTCTGAAACAAATGCCGATCTACGCCAAGTTCATGAAGGACATCCTAGCTAATAAAAGAGCAACGCTTGGAACGGAGACGGTGCAACTCACTGAAGAGATCTCGGCAGTCCTACTACGGAACCCTCCTCCAAAACTTGGAGATCCTGGTTTGCCTATAATCCCTTGCTCTATCGGTAATATAAATTGTGGTAGTGGATTATGTGATTTAGGTGCAAGCATAAATCTCATGCCACTTTCAATTTTCAATAAACTTGGGATTGGTGAATGTGCACCCACACCATGCAATTGCAACTAGCTGATAGGTCTCTAGTCTTCCCAAAAGGGAAAGTCGAGGATTTGGTAGTGACCGTAGGGACATTTGTTTTTCCGGCAGATTTTATTGTCATCGATATGGAGGAGGATGCTAGAGTTCCGCTAATTTTAGGTCGTCCTTTCTTAAGGACTGCTAGGACTCTGATAGATGTGGAAAGTGGAAAAATTATCTTAAGATTCCATGATGAGAAACTTGAATTTGACATGTCCAAGGTAGTAAAGAAACCCGCACATGCGGAAGCTGCTTTCACTATAGATATTGTTGAATCTCTTTTACAAGATAATTACTCTAATTGTTTTGAGTGTGATACTTTGACTACTGCTCTGACTGATCCTTGTGGAGACCGGGAGGATGAACCAGAAGTAAAAGAGATGGTGGCTGAATTAGACAGGAGGTCTATGCCTTATCGATCATACTACCCACCACCGGAGCCCTTGGAACGGACTGCACAAAAGCTCCTCACCTCGATTGAGAAGCCACCTACCATAGAATTGAAGCCTCTTCCCTCTCATCTAAAATATGTCTACCTAACTAACCCCTGTGATCTTCCTGTCATTATTCTTCTTCTCTCACAGGTACACAGGAGGACAGTTTGTTGAAAGTGCTTCGAAGCCACAAGAGAGCCATCGGGTGGTCCATTTCTGATATAAAGGGTATCAATCCTAACTTCTGCACTCATCGAATCTTCATGGAGGATAGCTTCAAACCACTAGTTCAACCACAAAGGAGGCTGAATCCGAACATGAAAGAAGTTGTCAAAAAGGAGGTGCTTAAACTACTGGACTCCGACATCATCTACCCCATTTCTGATAGCAAGTGGGTGAGTCCGGTGCAAGTGGTGCCAAAGAAGGGAGGAACTACGGTAGTACCTAATGAAAGGGGTGAGTTAGTCCCCCAACGAACTACAGGGTGGAGAGTCTGTATAGACTATAGAAAGCTCAATGCCGCCACAAGAAAGGATCATTTCCCCTTGCCATTCATTGATCAGATGCTCGAGAGGCTGGCAGGTCAAGATTACTACTGTTTCCTTGATGGTTATTCGGGATACTTTCAAATCCCCATAGCCCCTGAAGATCAAGAGAAGACAACCTTCACCTGCCCGTATGGAACTTTTGCCTACCGAAGGATGCCATTTGGTCTATGCAATGCACCTCCCACATTCCAAAGATGTATGATGGCCATATTCTCAGAGTTCTTGGAGAAAAGCATCGAAGTGTTCATGGATGACTTCTCAGTTTTCGGGCTCACATTTGAAACATGTTTAGCAAACTTGGATGCCATACTGACACGATGTGAAGAGACAAATTTGGTGCTCAACTGGGAGAAGTGCCACTTCATGGTCAGGGAAGGGATTGTCCTTGGCATAAGATCTCCTCCAAAGGCATAGAAGTTGACAAGGCCAAGGTAGAAGTTATCGAGAAGCTCCCGCCACCAAACTCAGTCAAAGACATTAGAAGTTTCCTCGGGCATGCCGGATTCTACAGGAGGTTTATAAAGGATTTCTCAAAAATCTCTAAACCACTTTGTGACCTCCTAGTCAAGGATACCAAATTTGACTTCACCCAGGAATGCCTTGAAGCCTTTAATACCTTGAAGGAATGCCTCATCTCAGCCCTATTGTGGTGTCACCGGATTGGAATCTTCCTTTCGAAATCATGTGCGATGCCAGTGACTACGCAGTTGGGGCGGCTCTGTGTCAGAAGAGAGACAAGGTGTTGAGAACCATTTATTATGCTAGCAAGACCTTGAACGACGCCCAGAAGAACTACTCTACAACCGAAAAGGAACTTCTGGCGATCGTCTTTGCACTAGATAAGTTCCGCTCTATCTCTTGGGTAGCAAGGTAATTGTACATACCGACCATTCAGCTCTCAAATATCTCTTCACCAAAGAGGACGCCAAACCGAGGCTCTTGCGATGGATTCTGTTGTTGCAAGAATTTGAACTCGAAGTTAGAGATAAACCAGGCACTCAAAATGTTGTTGCTGATCACTTGTCTCGTTTGGAGACACCGGAAGAAAATACTCCTATAAATGAACTTTTTCCAGATGAAACAGTATTCACCATTGGAGAGACCGGAGATCCATGGTTTGCCGACATTGCAAACTACTTGGTAAGAGGAGTAATACCATTTGAGCTTACATACCAGCAGAAGAAATTCTTCGCTGACGTCAAACACTACTTTTGGGATGACCCTTACCTTTTCCGAGTCTGTGCCGATGGATGATCAGAAGGTGTGTACCACAAAATGAAGTTCAAAACATCCTCAACCATTGCCACTCTCTCGAAGTAGGAGGACACCACGGACCAGCGAGGACAGCGGCCAAGGTGCTACAGTCCGGATTCTTCTGGAAAACGCTTCATAAAGATTGCCATGCCTTTGTAGCCGCTTGTGACCGTTGCCAAATGCTGGGGAACATATCCCGAAAGCATGAGATGCCATTAAATGTGATGATCGAGGTTGAACCCTTTGATCTATGGGGCATCGACTTCATGGGTCCTTTCCCTCCTCTCACTCAAATCTCTTCATCTTGGTGGCAGTTGACTATGTCACAAAATGGGTGGAAGCCATTGCATCCCCCACCAATGATGCCAAGGTGGTAACTAAGTTCTTAAGGAAAAACATCTTCACAAGATTTGGGGTGCCTCGAGCAATTCTAAGTGATGGGGGATCTCACTTCTGCAATAAACAATTCGATGCATTAATGGAAAAATATGGAGTGAGACATAAGGTATCCCTCCTTACCACCCTCAAACCAATGGACAAGCCGAGGTAACCAACAGAGAATTGAAATGGATACTGCAAAAGACCGTGAACTCATCCAGGAAAGATTGGTCTTTAAAACTCGACGATGCACTATGGGCTTACCGAACAGCATACAAGACTCCCATAGGGATGTCTCCATACCGTCTAGTCTTCGGAAAGGCTTGCCACTTACCCGTCGAGTTAGAACACAAATCCTTTTGGGCTGTGAAAGCCCTGAACTTCGACCTAAAGAGTGCCGCTGACAAAAGAAAGTTTCAACTCACCGAACTAGAAGAATTCGGGAAGATGCCTATGAGAACAACCGCATCTACAAGGAAAAGACTAAGAGATGGCATGACAAAATGATCCTAAAGCGGGAGTTCCATGAGGAAGATCGAGTGTTGCTCTACAACTCAAGATTAAAACTCTTTCCGGGAAAACTAAAATCACATTGGTCTGGACCATTCACCATCACCAAAGTGACTCCATATGGTGCAATCGAGCTCAAAAACATCAAGGGAGAAACATTCATGGTCAATGGGTCCAGGTTGAAGCATTACCTCGGAGGAAACATCGGGAAGGTTGATGAACGTCCTCTTTACTTACAAGAAACTCAGGTTTGATCTAACCTCACATGGTCTAGCCAAAGACCGAAAAGACGGGCAGCTCATTGGGAGGCAACCCAATCTTTTTACATTTATCTTCTTTCTTTTAGTTTTGATTCATGTTCTTATGTGTGCTAATTACTTTATTAGCTATTTTTCTTTGGTTGTTTGTTGTTAAAATGCAGGTTTGATGAAGGAAGAAAAACAGAGAAATAAAAGACACTCCTTCGGTGCACTGAACAGGGTGGTCCGGGACTTTGTCCATATCTTAAGACCCGGACCACCAAGAGCAAGAAATTCCGAAATCTGAAGAAGGTGGGCCGGGACTTTATACAAATCTTAGTCCCGGACCCAGTGCCACTGCTAGTTTCGACCCATTTTAATATAGCGGTCCGGGACTTCATTCCCAACCTAAGTCCCGGACTCACGAGTGTGAGAATTCTCGAGAAAAGAAGACGATGGTCCGGGACCTTATACAAATCCTAGTCCCGGACCAAGAGATACCAGCGACTCTCGACCTATTTCAATACGTAGGTCCGGGACTTCATTCCCAACCTAAGTCCCGGACCAACAGAGCTTAAAAAAAAAAGAACAAAACTCGTCGTCTTCATTCGTCTTCAATCTCGATTCTCTGCAATCCCTAACTCCCTCTCTCGCTCTCGCCTCCTCTATCGCACCACTTCACACCAATCCACCAGTCACCACCTGAAATCACATCGACCACCACCCCCCGTCTCACGCCTCTGTCGACCTCGCACCACAACAAACACCACCATTTCGCCGCCTCCTTCTACGCAACCCAAACCACGCCCATCCATCTGCTACCAAAATCCCAATCCGTCGCCACCCTCACGACCACCGCACCACCGTTTCACTCGCACCAGCACCACTTCTCCGGCCACCGAACCACCACCCATCTTCCCCGTCGCCTCTCTGCACCCGTCTCGCAACACCACATCGTACCCACCCTCTCTGTCGACTGCGCACACCCACGCTCAACCCCTCTCTGTTGCGCCCAAAACCCACGCCTTCCATCCCACATCCCAAATTCACTCCGCACCTCACCACCTCTTTAACCCTCGCCCGCCCCCTCCCTTTCGAAATACAAACAACACACTCTCTGTTCTCTCCACCTTGACCGTGAGCAGCCACTAGCCCACACTGTGCCACTTCCCCAAATTTTGCACATTCAGCCCAAACCAAACACGCCCCTATCCACCAGATTCCAAACACGTCCTTAAAAATCCAAAAATTTACCAATGGCACCCAAACGAGCTCGACACGCCAACACCGCCGGGGCCTCTTCTTCATCAGCCGCTGCTCCACTTCGGGTCCAAGAAACTGAGCTTTCCGAATTCGTTTCTTGAGCGGCGTGGGATTGGTTCCGAGCCAAAGAACGCAAA
The DNA here is from genome assembly GCA_023374045.1 of Limonium bicolor. Classification (NCBI taxonomy): domain Eukaryota; kingdom Viridiplantae; phylum Streptophyta; class Magnoliopsida; order Caryophyllales; family Plumbaginaceae; genus Limonium; species Limonium bicolor. The sequence goes on from CM041778.1 coordinate 149,340,481, forward strand.
ATTATTTACGAAAGGTCAGTCTGCCCATCCTTAATCACTGAGTTCAATTTGGAAAATATATTTGGAGCAAAGAACTGGTTATGTCTGTTGACCCGGGGAGGGGAATTCTACCCGCGTTTGGTGAAACTATTCTATGCTAATGCCACAGTAAGCGAGAATGGCAGAGTTATTAAGTCAAACGTTAAGGGGAAGGAAATAAATGTGAGTAGCTCGGGTATTAGACATCCCTGCAATTACCGGTTAGGACTAGAAACCCGACTGACGAGGACAGGGAAAATCAAGAACTACGTGAGCGTCAGGCCAAGGATCACTATCTGAATCTGATTGTGAATGATCCAGCAGTCCAAAACCGCCAGAGGCGGAACCAAAGGGACAAGCAGGTGATTACAGGTGACAAACTACCCACACCGTTGGAGCGTCTGATCTTGGGGATCATCATGTACAATGTCCGACCCAGGGAGTATGCGGACCTGAATGTAATGACTGCTATGTCCTGCGCTACCTGTTGGATGATGAGCTTGCGCAGGTAGCGTACCCCATCGCCTTGCATGGGATCATCTTTCAGTCCATGCTTCGGATTGTTGACACAGATAGCAGTGGCTCTCTTCCCTTTCCCCACCTATTGCAGTCTTTCTTCGATGACGCCGGGGTAGATTGCTCAAATGAAGAACCCCAATACCCCCGGTCTTCCATTGACATGACGATGATGATGCGCTTCTATCTGTAGAGGGAGAAGATAGATGATCAGTGGGTGAAGCGTCGCCGCGCTGCACGAGCACCCCGAGTTGCTGATGAGGTTGCTGCTGAGGCTGATGCTGTAGGTGATGGGGCCCAGGACATTCCGATACCTGCTGGACCGGCCCCGGGTTATGACGAGCTGCTGCGTGAGTTTATAGACTGGAGGGGGACGGCCACAACCCGCTTTGATCAGATAAATAGTCGTCTAGATGGGTATGGTCAGAGACTCTCAGCTTTAGAGACCCGTCAGACTGACTACGAGGCTCAGCAGGCTGCTCACTTTGCCGAGTACCAGGCTCAGCAGGCTGCTCAGTTTGCAGAGTACCAGGCCCAGCAGGATGCCCGATTCCAGGCTTATGATGAGCGCTTCTCACAGTTGGAGTCTTGGCGCATGCCCCGGTGGTAGTACATGAGTTGGTCTATGCTCCAGACCTACATCCCTACCTATCTTTTATTGCTCTTATGGATTTTTCACCTGACTATGACATTTGTGCTATTTTGATGTCTTTTAGATTCATAGGTAGCTACTTATGGTACCTTTTATTTCGCTTTGGATTGTAGTGTTAATTGGGTATTTCTGCTACTTCGAACTACTTTGTTGTGCATCTCCTATTTTGTTGCTATGAGCTGTCTGTTGCTTCTAGATATTCAAACAGGACTGCCATCTTCTGTGTGAGATATCGAAAGAATACAAAGGAGACTCTGCCGAAATTTTTCCAACACAAAAGTCTCCCGTTCCTTGTCCTAAGTGTGGGGACGTCATCTTCACCGCTTATTCAGGGGAGTCCTATTCTTTCTTTTGCACTATACTCATATTCTAGTAGCAATGAGGACATTGCTATTTTCTAAGTGTGGGGACGTAGTATGGGGGGTTACACATCTAAAATGTTTGTTTTCAGTGGCTCCTGACAATACTTATTCCCCCTTCACTAACCTTTGATAACCCCCACAAAAATTTTTAATTCAACATACTTAGTTTTCACTTGTGGTCAGATGCATCAGTCGGGAATAACGTACGAGTAGCGAAATTTTTTTTGAGATTTAATCTGAAATTTCGGTCATAAGAACTTTGGTTATACTGCTTGGATTGTGAGTTTTGGTTAAAATTTTCATCTATTTCCTTCAAATAAAAGGTGAGACCATTGTGTGACTATTTTGTTTGAACTAACTTGGGGCTTTGGGAAAGTTTTGGAATGAATGGAAGGAAAGGACAAAGGCAAGGTACTCCTCTAATCTACTCTGAACCGGAACAGGCCTCTCCCATTCGGTAATTAAGCTCTTGGAGTGTCTCATCACTTATCTACCTAAGATCATCTGATCTGGGATAGAAGGCCCAACACCGCTACAAGGATGGGGAGAAAAAGTCTGAGGGGATGAAATGAATAATGCTTACTCAGAAAACTTGGAAGGAAAGTTCTTTCATGCTAAACAGTTTGTTGCAAATTCTTCCTTGATTATGAGTATGTGGCAATGAAAGGTAATGTGGAATATGACATTACTTCTTGCCCCTTGTCGTCCAATGAATTGTGGAAAGAAAAAGGAAAGAAAAGCCCCGAGTACAGTTTGGATTAAACAGTTATGACGATAATCTCATGCATTTGTCAAATACCCCAGCTTCACTGTTTAAGAAAACTTGCAGTACTAATCGTTGTTTCTTTTGACTGTCTTTCAGCATTAGATTTCCTTGAACATTTTCCTGACCTGATAAATCCCCGTTTTTGAAAATCTGGTACATCTTGCTTGCAGTAATTGCTTGAGGACAAGCAAAGGTTAAGTGTGGGGACGTTGATAAGTCAGGAATTTACCTATTTCTAAAGGGTCTTTTGAGACCCAATTTGTTATCATTTACTGCTAAATTCCTATCTTGTAAGTAATTTTATGTTTTTATTGCAATTGTCTCCTTTTATGGTTTTTGTGTGCTTTTTCAGGTATTTAATCTCAATAGAAACACATTCCTATCATTGTTGGAACACAAGACAAATCAAACAAGCTAAATAGAGTCAAGATATTCATCATCGACTTAAATTCAAGCTTGGTCCGGGACCTAGCTATGGAGCCAAGTCCCGGACCACAACGTGACTCAAATCTCGCATTGAAATTATGTATGGTTCGGTACTTGGTGGAAGAGTGAAGACCCGGACCACAATGTGACTGTTCTCTCTCTTATAAAAATCGTTTATGGTCCGGGACTTGAAGCAGGAGTGAAGACCCGGACCACAATGAAGCAATTCTCTCGACCAGATTTTAAGCATGGTCCGGGACTTGATACATGGCCTAAGTCCCGGACACACTGACGGTGAAATAGAATATATCCCAAAACGAATGGTCCGGGACTTCAACCACATCCTAAGTCCCGGACCAAAAGGTTTCATCAGACGTCTATAGCGCGCGATTGAAAAGAAGAGATTCTCTTATTATTATATTGCGCCGCCCCATAACTCCAATGTCTGTACTTCCTTTCCAGATTAACCACCCCCATACCTCAATAATCCATCTTTCCCACTGATTAATCCCTTCTTTTCAGCTCATCACCCACGATAAACACTCACCCTTCCACTCACAAACTCCAGCATCATTTCCCACCACCATCTGCTATGCTACGTACTCACCCAAGAATTCTATAAATAGAACTCAAATCCCTCTCATTCAACACACAGTCTTCGAGACATCAATCTCTCCCTCCATAAATCCTCCACATTTCCATTCCACCCAGTACGTAGTATTACTACTACTACTAATCATCTTCATCCCATTACATCCATACCACCACCTACAGTACGTAGTGTTTACACTACTACTAAAACACCCATTCACTCCCCCACCTGATCACACAATACTCATCCACGCACACCTCCATTTATCATCCCATTTCCACCAGAAGATAGAAGACCAAGAAGGAGAAGAGAAGGAAGAATTGCTCACCTCCTCCAAAGCTCAACCTCCTTCATAAACATGGCTTCTTCTATCCCTATCTTAGTTTTACTTATCATTATGCTTGAGTAATTCTATTAGCACTTTGGGATGGGGATATGAACTTAAATCCCCCATCTATGTTGTAAAACCTACACTTTATTTATTGCGGTTGTTTCTTCTTTTATTTCATTAATGTTATAACCTGATCATTTATAGCATTTGTGGTGATTTCCAACAACATATGATTTTGAGTTGGGAGTTGTGACCGAAAAGAGAGAGGAACCTTAGATTATGGCTAGCTTGATTAGTTGGTGAAATTTAAGGCTATTAATATGGATTGTTATTAATGCTATCTAGTGATTTGAACTCTACTTGATTAGAGAGTTGGAAGCAAGCTAGGTAAGAGTTGGTTTATTCATGATTTGAAGGACCTTTACATTAGTCCAGATAGACAACCTGAGTGAAGTGGGTTTACTAATATAGTTGGGGTAAATTTAGGGGATTACAACCATCCTAAAAGTGCTTTCCATTCCAATTCATTACATCACATTTTATCTACTGCTTTTACTTTGCAATTCCTCTTTGAACCAAACCAATACACTTGCCTTCGGCTAAACCCCCTTTATTTACTGTTTTATAACCGATTACCGAAGCTAGGGAGATCGATATACCAATTTCCTAGTGGAACGACATCTTTACTACTACATCCGACTAGGGTTCACTTGCCCTTTTTCTGTGCTTTCAATAACACCCCCTTAAAACTATCAACAATAATGCCCCAGTAATCTAGGTATACATAAATTGTAATACTAATGAGAATCTGAAACCGAAATCTGAATGTTCCTTATGTTTTTTTTCCTTGAGTTGGACTGGGTGTTTCACTCTTTCCTACAGTATTACCCAACTATCTATAGGTGTCAATAATGTTTTAAACTCAAACCCAACTCAAAAAAATATCGATAACAACTCTGGAAGTTCATTATACAGAGGGCAGAAACGAGAAACTGAAACAACAATGGTGTAATCTCTTCTTCACTTTCTTCTTAATTGATCAAACTGACTTCTAACCCTTCCCCAAGCTGTTTATGACTTACTTGAGTGTATAGATATGTTCCAGGTTCGTTTTACCAATCAATACAACCTTGTAAGCCCTCTGGAATGGGGTTACACAGAGAGCAAATCTTCAGAAACAAAACATAAAACTGAAATCCTAACTGATGTGTTCTCTTACAGTGGGTTCTGTTTGTTTTTCCCAAACTGATTTACAACTCTTCCAAAACGTTTACACTCCTTGTTAGGTCACTTAAAGACTCTAAGTTCATTCTCAACCCAAGTAACACCCATATAGTATCTGTACTTAAGTACACAGGAGCAGCAGTTTTTTTTTTTTGAAATTCTGAAACCAAAACAGAATTGGTGTGCCTCCTTCATCTTCTCATGTGAGTCTATCAATAGACTTCTAATCCTCCAAATGAGTACAACAACTTAGATAGAAGTATTAGCCCTATTTTGAGTTTATTATTAGCCCAACACAACCCTTTTATCTCTTCTGACACATCGCCCAAAATAGCACACCAATCAACATTGAAAACTGAAACAAAATCTGATAACTTTCACTTCTCTTAATTTTTCTTTACTCTCAAATTTGGACTTTCTATTTCCCAAAATGTTATCACATCTAGTCAGATGATTTAGTAAAACTTTGAGCTCCTAACACTCCCATAGAACTTTTAAAAACTCCTGTACCCAAGTTATACAGAGGACAGCTTTCAGAGAGCAAAAATAAAACTGATAGTTCTTTCTTCTGTTTCTTTTCTGTTGTTTTTCTGACTTTCCATTTTACCCCAAGTTGTTTTTCGTTACTTAGTTCTATGTTTAGACACAACTCCAAATTTTAAGACAACTCCACATGACTCCTTAGATTTTCTGTACAAAGTTGTACAAACACAAAAGAGATGAAGAACTGAAACCTGAACTCTTCTAACTTGATAACTTGTCTTTTTTTTTATGTATATTCCAGCCTGTCAACAAGTCTTCCCCCTCCGCTGGTTTCCCCACATACTAGGCGTGTTATCAAGTCTTATTCTAACAGATCCAAAGTCATCTAAACATACCTATGAGAAATTCTTCACACAGGTAAGAAAAACCTGGAAGCAAAAACTGAAACTGAATTTATTCCTGCTCACTACTTGCTTTTGTTTTAATATGTCATTTATCCCCTAGGTTGTCCATCCATCTACTTAAATGTCTTAATATGATTCTCTTCTCAACAGAACCCAAACAACACTGCTAACCTCGTTAGTGCATCATCATGCTGAAACACGAAAGCTTGCAGAAACTAACACTAAGGAACTGATGCCTCCATCTCCTGTTTTTTTTTTGGTTGTTCATAAATTGGTTGTCTCTGGTTTATACCTAAGTTGTCTAGTTACTTAACATAGTGGTGGCTTAAGGTTTCAACCCTAACACACCCAACACAATGCTGTTTACTTACTGAAATTTCATGAATTGGGGTCAACTGATATCAGAAACAGAAACTGATGCAGGAGCAGTTTTCTTTTCCATCTATTTTCACCTTCTGTTTGTTTACTTCTTCCCAAGTTCTTTAGTTGCTTAATTAAAATCTTAGGATGGTTTATACTCTCAGAGCTAGCCGAACAATCCAAGACACATGGTTTAACCACTGAAATTGCAACAAAACAGAAGATATATATATGGACTGTTACATTGTTTTATTGTTCTTTTAAGATGATATTTGTTTCTGTTTCTTTTTCTTCAACCCTCCCACGATTTGATACTTAGTTAGGTGCATTAATAATCTATCAAATTAATCATTAAGTCAGTAAGACTCTGACAACAGTGCTGGAGTTTAATTACACAGAAAACAAAGTTTCAGAAGACTATAAAGCCGAAGCAACAGAACTTGATATGTTGGTGTTGTGTTTTTTTTTTTATCGAGCATCAGTTTAGTATAGCTCACCAGTGGTAGTCTAGTTGTTTTCCCCTCGTTGGTCTAAGCAAGCTCCCAAGCTTCTTGCACCCTTGGTTAATCAACGCAGCTGAGGAAAGGTCTCCTAAAGGTTAGGCTTGATTAACCAGAGAAAACAATGACAAAAACAAATGGAGAATTGTTTCAGAACTTCACCTTGAGTCAAGTTTCAAGGACGATTTCGCAGTTCTCCTCAGGGATCTTTTTGAACAAAGATTATAGGAACTGCATGGGGGAGTCAAGCATGAAAAGGACAAGAGTGTTGAGTATAAACCTTCACACAATATCAACACCACAAAAGCAATAGACATGTAGCAGGCAGTTCTAAAACACTACCTGAGTTGGTTCTCGAACAAGGAGTGCAGCAGGTGACAGTAGTTACTTGTTCTTTTGGTTTTACTCTCTGGTTACTCCTCTAACCACGCATGAACAATCGAGAAAGAAGAAGTTAGGTAGCAGTAGGTCCTCGGACAAGGGAAAACAGAAGGGAAAGGAAATCCAGTAGCACTTACCTTGTGCATCTGGAATCAGAGAGAATGAGGGTAGTTCCTGCCCATGCGGAAACGATGCACACCTGAAGAGTGGAGGAGGTGGGCTATGGGTTTATGAATCAGGTGGCACCAAGCACGGTAGGTTAGATCAGTCTTTAGTGGTGGTAAGTTCCAATGGGAATTTTTGTGAGAGTTTATAAAACACAACTCTGATGCATAGGACTTTGAAAACAGAAACAGACTTTGTCTGTTGACTGAAGCCAAGATGGTGCGGTTGGTGCCCGTGCTCTCTGTTGTAGTTGTCTTCCTGATTTACGATGTCACAGAGAGTAGCAGTGGAGCATGGGGATAAATGCTGGGTAATGAATGTTGGTCTCGGGTTAAACAGGGCTGTCGTGGAGCAAATTCCTGCAGAGCAGGTGCTAGCTGACATTGTTCTCTTAGTTCAAGCGCATTGCAGGGGGAAGACTGAGAGGGCGAGAGATTTAGGAAGGAATAATGGCTGGGTTGTCACAAGTTCCGGGAAGTTATGGGCATTTGAATAAACAACCATTCTGTCGCCTGAGAGTTTGGATTCTCTGTCTCCTATTTTTATTTTGTTCGATCTGGTTCTTGATCGAGAGAAGAAGGTGTCGATGCTGTAGAGAGTGCGTGTTTGATTCTCTCTTTTTCTTTTAGTTACCTTAGTTACTTTGATACTAGTTTTAGTTTGTTGGTTTTAGTTATTGAATTCGAGCATAGCTCAACCGGTTAAGACATTCAGGGGGTATACGAGAGGTACGGGGTTCGAACCTTAGTGGGAGCGTACTTGCACTTGCTCCCTTTTTCCTTTTCCCTCTTTTTTTGTATAAGCTATATACATGTTTTTTTGTTCATAAGCGGCTACATAATATGTCGCGTTACTACTTTATACGTTGCTAGTCATTTATACGTACATGTACATTTATATGCGCCCCCTTTTTATTTTGTCACGGTATAGTTGTAAACACCTATGCGACATTATTAGTTAATATTTACGGTGTCGTAATATTGTAACATTACGTACATGTATTTTCGTATACGTACATATATAAGTACGTGACTATATCAATATATAACGTTGTCATGTTATCGGACACGTATATCCTAAACTTAATTGTTCATACATTTTTTTTTATGCCTGAATTATATAACACGTTATTTTCGGATAATTTCCTCACATTTATGATTTTATGCGTTTAAATGTTCAGGGGTGTTTCACAGTGACACTATTCTAGCCCTAATTTTTTTGATGCAATGTGAGCCTTCAGGCCTTAACATCTTGTATAAGCCAAAAAGCCCTTTACATCCTTGTGTGGAAGTAGCACGCTCACTTTCTGGTACAAACTCTTATACTAACTTGTTTAAGTGAGGGAGCAAAAAGGCCTTAGGGATGCAGCTTTTAGATTGTGATGATTGTCATGTGCTTTGACAGTGAGGAGTAGCGATAGAGTTTGTGTAGTTTAATTAGGGGTGAGTATGGATTAGGTCAAAACTATACGAGTTTGCATTCGCCCAACAGTTTCACACTCTATCTATTGCGAACTTATTGTCTTCTTTAACCAACTCTTTTGGAAGCGCTAGGTGTCGACGGTGTTTACTATTTGGCCTGTTTGTTTGGATTGAAGTAGAAGTTATACAATGTCATATTGAAAACTTGGCGCTTTGGTGGCAAATCATGATGAATAGAACTTATAATAAAAGTGTCAAGTGATTGACATCCGAGTGGTAGAGGACTGAAGTAAGGACGGAAGGTCCTGAGTTCGAATCCTCTTACCACCCACTTTGGTAGGGGAAAGGAGTTTATTCGCTTATTACTCATTCTGGGGGAGTGGAGGAATGGAGTTTCTCTCCGATTACCCAACTGGTGGAGGAATGAAGTGCCGTGAAGGACGGTGGTGTGGGAAAGGAGTTTACTCTCCGATTACCTAGCCTGGAAGAGTCGTCAAAGATGCAAGGGAGGTGCGCCTTGAAGGACGGTGGGTGGGGAAGGAGTTTACTCTCCGATTACCCGCCTGGAAGGTAGTAAGAAGAGGTCAATGAGGTCCCTAGGACCTTAAGCGGGAAAGGCATTCATGCCTCAGTACTGCTATGTAAGCTGGGCAACCAGCCAATTATCAAAAAAAAGAACTTATAATAAAAGTGGTATAAAATCTACCTTCACAAACAATTTAGTTAGGGGGCGTTCGATCACAGCACTAAGTTGTGTCAGTTTCAAACACAGGAAAACCTGCGTTACAAATAATCTATTTCTGTGAGAGAACGTGTGGGACCTATTGAAAAAAAGCACCAATCAGTATTTAACACATCTATCTCTTCATTCTTGGACGTCGTGCTGTATTTTACGCTCGTTGGTCGAACGCCCTCTTGTAATGGTGCAATGATGCTTGTAGAGTTGTGAAGTTAATGTCACTAACGTGAATGTTGTACTTGCATACTTATGTATTTTGTTGCATGTGTGCATGCCAAATATTTACCATTTTTAATTCAGTCAGGCGAAGCTGGCCCTGGTGTCAGCTTCCTCTATGGCTCCCTTGCCAAGTGTCAAAATATTACTGGTTGCTCAATTAAAATATTTTAGATAAAACACAACATTTTAGTTTTAAAATCTAATAGTTAAAATTAGATATGGATGCATAGGGTCGTACACTCACGCATAGTAGATGTCATATAGATCTAAAATCAACATGAAAAAATATTGTGCAAGCGCACAATAGATCCGGAATTCATTTGAGATATTTGAATGTATTGAGATTTTGAATTTGTACACCATAATGAGACAAGGTTAGATCCATTGCCAATCTCTTCAACAAAATGACCTAGCTATTTTGGATTGAAAATTTTGCAAAGTTTTTTAATTCATGAGTTAAAAAAATCAAAAATTTTTTATCACAAGTGAACCAACGGATACTACTCTGCTTAATTCACCTATAGATTTCTTAGTTGAATATGAAACAAAAAAGATTCTTATGGCAATGAATCAAAATTATAGTTTCTACATGATAATAGTACATATTTGTATGAACTATACATGTGGTTTACTCTTGTGGACAATGATTCATTACTATATTATAAGGGTATTCTTTATCAATGTGACTTATTCATATTAAACGTAATACATTGACTTAATTGTTCGGTATGAGTTATTAGATGTATATTTACATAATCACTATATGCGATTCACTTCGATACGAATAAGATACATATTATTATGACACAATTACAGGTGTTTTTGAATTTGTTGGATCACAAGTATGTCAATTTGTTGGAGAAGAAACTTCATAGTAGATAGGGTAAGAGGTCGGAAGTGAAGAGAAATCTCATTGTTGGCATAGTATAATCAATCCTACTTTAACAAATTTATTAAAAGAACTAATCATATTTTCTTCCCAACAATCACATGTACCCCGAGAGCCAACCTCCGGATTTTTGGAACCAGTCTTGCCTAAGTGGAGACCCTCGACATCCCGGTAGATTCAATTCGAATAGGCAACTAGTTACCTCGATCCACAAGCCTCATCTGATGCGCCATTAATGCCCCGAGTCTGATGTATCCTTTCCCTGACCAATGAAGGAGTGGACAGCGGAGGAAGGTTCCTTCCAGAAGATGCTGCTCCCAGATGACGTTAACCCTATCCCGGTGGCCTCTTACATCATTGAGCAGGCTAGAAGAAAGGTGTCGAGCAGGAAGAACAAGTCGGGTGCCACCCGTTCTATTTTTTATAAATATCGATAGGACCTCACTATCCGAAAGAAGGAAAGGGGGGGTGTTGAGCAAAATCTATATTAATAAATGTAAATATATATGCAATAAGTAGGCAAGTGCACCTAATTGATGTAGTACAACAAGTGTCGTATCCACAAGAAAATTGGTTCTATCTCCCTAGTCTCGGTATCAAGTAAATAAAAGGTGTAACTTGGGGTTTAGCCAGAGGCCAGCTAGTGGTCGAAGCTGTTACAATAAAAGCAATAAAAAAGTAAGCTAATTTGGTCTTTTGATAGAATGGAAGGAGAAGTACCATATGATAATGGAGAATAACCTAAATCACCCAAACATACTCATAAACATACCTCACTCTAGCTGTCTATTAGAGCTAAAATAAAGACTTCCCAAATCTTGGACCATCAAATCTTACCTAATTAATCACACCACTTAAATCAAAGTAGGCTAAAGTCACTAGGTAGCATTAATCACAAGCTCTTCAATAATAGCCCTAAGGTTTTACCCCATAATTCTATAATGTAAAAGCTCGGGTTTATCTCCTCCTTGATCATAACCCCAATCTCAAGATTTAATGTTGAAATGAGTCACCGCAAATGCAATATATGATCAATTTAAAAGCATTAATTGAACTATGAAGAGAATAAAACAACTATAATATATGAGGTAAGTAAACAAGTAACATTTGGGGATGTTAGGATCAAAACCACATCCTAAAGTACAATGGAGTTTACTTAGACTTAGAGAATAAAGGAGGAAGAAAGAGTAAGAAAAAGCCATTAATGAAGGTTGAAACTTTAATGGAGGTGGAGTCGCCTTCCATTTTTCTTCTTTTTTTTTCTTTCTTTCCTCTATTTTTTCTCTTCTTTCACGTCCAGCTGCTCTCGACCCCGCCTCTCTCTCTCTCCTTGCATCTCCCTCCAACTCTCCCCCTTCATTTTCTTTTTCTATATCTTTTATTTGCGTCTAATCCCCACCTCTCTCGCGTCTGTCTCGTGCCAGGATATCACGAGTGAGGATGGCTCACGTCAGAAGCTCTCAGTGAGCGACTCCCCCTCTCCTTTTCCATGTGTAAATGAAACAAAAGTCCACCTGGCATGCTCCTCTCTACCCGGAGTGAGAAATTATAGAGACGACCAAACTTCCTGGGATCTGCTTTTGCCCCCCGGAACTTTCAATTCAAGACTTCCAGAATTCTATACATTTGCTATGGCCCCCTGAAATCTAAGTTCTTGACATCCGGAATTTTGGATATTTCACTACAGCCCCCGGAACTTCGTGTTCCTGGCATCCGAACCCATAAACTTGCAAAGGGCCTAGAGTCTTTGTTAGAGCTCCAATTTACACCCCGTTTGTCGCATTGCAAACCTTGAGAGACGAGGAATCCATTTGTGCACTCAAACAACACTAATTAGACCTTAAATTTGTAACACCCCTAGTCCTAAACCTGAATTAACGTCACAAGTCATAGCTAAATAATTAACATTGCAGAGGAAAATAAAACTATCTAGTCTTGGTGTTACACGCCGTTACTCACCCTTGTGAGTAACAAGGCATCCTTACTCTTTCCAACTAATAAACTCCTCACGCTGTGATGAACCGATACTGAGCACTCTAATTATTACAGACCAAATCCAAAACTAAATGAGCAACTAATTAAATACAACCATCCCAAAATACAGTACATATTAAATCTACAAAGTGTTTATTGAAACATAGCAGCTACCCTGTTCCCCGCACTCCGGCTTGTGTCTTCTTCAGTAACCTGAAATGTTTTGCCCATTGAAGGGCTCAGCAATCGAAATGCTGGTATGCTAAATGTAGTCCTAAGTCATCTAGATTCCTTAAGTCGTTTAGTCATCTTGATATTAGATTCATTACAAGATATACCGGTTTACAATAATAACAGTAATAACAGTAAACATTTAAACAATCACATAACAGTTCACCTGCAACATTAGTGCATAATATTGCACATCAATCAATAACCAAACACCAATAATCCATAACAATAACCAAACAAGATATGCGTATCAATTAACTGTACTTGTTAGTAGGTCACATGACCCTTAACTTTTTATAACAACCACTTAAACCTTTCCAATTAATTCCACCTCAGGCGTCATGTCAAAACAACCCTTAATATTTTAATAATGGACAGTGTGTCCCCTGGGTTCCAAAGGAACCGTTACCAGCTGACCTTATGGCCCTGGATAATGACCGATCCGGTCGAACCTGTGCACTAACGGCAGTGCCCTCCGCCATCATCGAATGTGACTGATGGATTCCCTTGAGTGACTCCCCATTGAAGTCTCTCGTAGTGATCACGATGCGCAACCAGAAAGTTGAAACAGTCTGGATTCCTCTCTTTATAAGTTAGCCCTTTAGTCAGTGGCACAATAACCAATATTTGAATTAAGACTATAACAGTTGACCATCAGTTAGGTTCAATAATACCTAAAGGCCAGTTAGTCTTTTTCCCAGTTTAGATGTATAAACTTCCAGTCATAAGACGTTCGCGTATAAATAAAACGCAGTGGTGTCGAGCAATACAATATCATATACATAAAATCACAGATATCGCTCTTAACAATTAAACACATAATGTTTGGACCTTAGGGTAATCCTTAGGACATTAAGACCACACAATTAACATACCGTTCACCGGGATAACAGCTAGCTTGACAATTCACGCTCTAGTAATTCCTTCCCGTACGCTGTTATTTATACATACAATAACATGTAATATTAATATGACTGTCCACTAAATATTACAGTACTGTCACTGTAGAGTTTATACTCGTTACTTACTTATCTTTATTTTCCTCTGTTATTTTAACAGTGGCTCTTGGTAGTTCAACAGTTCGTTATTTTATGTGATATCCACATGTGATAATGAATTTCTACCTTGTAGTATATTTCTATTTCCTTAATTATTTATTCATAATTGTTTCCACTTATTCTTTATATTATGATTTGGTTATTTTTATTATAACCACATTTATTTTGTAAACTTTAATTATACTCCATAATGTATCATAATACATAGTTTTAATTCCTTTCTTTATTAAATTACAAAACCAACCATAATAATTGGTATTATATTTTATACCCAACAATTTTATAAATTACCAAATAACCATATAACTTTATTATTTACTAATTAACCACTTTAACATTTCAGTAATTACCAAAATAATATTCTAATCTTATAAATTATCAAATGACCACAAGTACTTTTCGGTTTTAATATTAACTTTCACATAATTACATTTTAACCCTTAAAACTTTATATAGTTACATATTAACTTATAAACTATAGTTTTAACATTTAAATATCTTAAAATACCGAAAAACCTATACCTTTTTATTATTTATGCTTTCGCCCCTAATTCATTTCGGTTTTATTTTTAAACTTTCATAAATTACCTTTTCACCACAAAACTTTTATAAACTTATTATTTTATGTCATAAATCATTTTAACCCAAAGTTTTTGGTCAACACTTTGACCAAGACTTAATTTCATAATTAATACTTTAATATACCCAAAAAATCATGTATATTCTCGGTTATATCCCAAACTTCTCAATAATCACAAAATAGCCCCAAAACTTTATAAAATGTTATTTTAACACTTTAACACTTATTTAAATTCACCAAAATTCATAATATTAATTCCTACCTTATATTATACCATAAATATACCAAATGAACCCTTATGTTCTCGGCAATCCTATTTAATACCACAAACTTTTCAAAATTTACATTTTAGCCACATAACTTATTAAACTAGCCATTTAAATACTTGTAGCTATTTTTAATGTTCCCAAAATTTATAATATAAGTTAATACACTTATATATATTTCAAAATTCACAAAATGTCACATATTGTTCTCGGCTTTAATTATATTTTACCATATGGTTTTAAAACTTGATTTAAACTTTATAATATGTATATAAATGTATATAAGTCATATAACACTTCTAAAAATTATGCTAATGACTTAGAATGATTATAAACTCAAAATAGAACATTTTATCCCTAGACCATTCGGTTAAATTATATGTGTAACACAATTAATTTTTGTGACACAAATATATACCTTAAGGTAATAATCTTACCTTATATGTTATAATTTATTTTCTTGCCAATATAAACCAAGGTATTTTCGGCCTTAATTTATTTAGAGGTTGTACATAATTTTTATACCAAAGTTTGAAGCTTAAACCAAACTTAAACTTAATAAACCTTACTTATAAACTTACCCCTTAAATCAAGACAATTCTTGTACTTGATTTTTCCTTGAATTCCAAGCTCTCCAAATGCTATCTTGATGAAGAATTTTCGGCTCCTTATATATATATTTAGGAGATCCATTTGATAGACTTCTAACAAAGATTTATAAATAATATTTGAGTAATTTACAAGAGTTTACCTTAGGAATTTAACAAGGTTACACCTTGGGATGATTGTAGATCCAAGTTTCCTTCATGAAATAATGAAGAGAATATGGATTTAGAAGCTCTTAAATTTCAAAAATTGCTTAAGGTAATTTACTAGGATTTTCAACATAAAAATATACCTTAACTTGATCTTGTTGTTCCTTGTGTGTTGTTGAATCTAGGAACCTCCTTGGTACACTTATGCTTGGCGAAAATTGTAGGAGTAGCTAGGATGATTTCTTGCTTCAAGACTTGGTAATTAACTGGGAAATTACATTAAAATGGTGTTAGAACTTAAAACACCATTAATGGAGCTTAGAAGCTCTAAGAAATTAACTTAGCAAAGGAGAAGAAAAGAGAGAGCAAGAGGATTCTTACCAATTCGGTGAAGTGGGCAAGGAAAGTATGACAAGCTTACGTAGGGTATTAAGGCAAGACAAGAGGAGGAATCAAATGGGAATTATTGTCATGTAACATGACATTATTTTATGTCTTTGTCTTGTTTTATTTGACTACAAAAGTCTCTTAATTTGGCTAGACTTACGGTTGATTATCAAGGAAATAATGGAGCTTAGTTTGACAATTTGAAAGAAGAAGACAAAGAGTAAGATAGGTTGGTATTTCTTTTGATTTTCTAAGATGACTAACATGCTATAATTGCCTTCTTTTCCCTTGTAAAAATCGGCAACATGGACTGAATGGAGCACTTGATTTTTGTTTGATTTGAGACAAGAGATCATGCTTGTTAGGTTTGTGTTTTGTTGACTAATTAATGAGGCAATCAAACCCCATTATTCTTGATTGAATTCGGTAATCAAGGGCTGCTACAAGGACTTTGATTTTGTTTATATTAGACATAGATTTATGCTAGTTATGTACATGTTCCATTTGATTAATTTAGTAGCAATCATACTCCCCTTTTCCTGATTCAAATCAGTAACCACATGCCAATGGAGCAACTTGTTTGCTTTGTTTAATTGCCTAGTCAAAAGTATGACTAGATTTGCATTTTAATTCCATTATCTTTATATAAGCTAATCTTCATTGTTTTATTGCAGGTAAATCGGTAATGGAGGTCCATTTGACTGATTTAAATTGACATATTATCACATGGTACATGCTAAGGTGAGTCACCATTCCATAAGTCAATTTACAACTAAAAATTAGTCAAAAATCACTTAAAATGGCGCCTACATTGTGGACCAATTGGGATTGATTTTTGATTTGATTTTTGTCACAATATATAGTATTAAGACCATATTATAACATGTAATAGGTCACAACATTTAATTGGTTCATTTAAACTAAGGTAAAAGATGAAAGTTTTAAGGTAAAAATGCTGATTTTAGGTACCTTTTTGACCCAAAAATCGCCCCCACTTGTACTATGAATTTAGTACTGGAATTAATTGATTTAGATGGTCAATTTATCCCCTTTTAAGATTATCAACTCGTGGCTCCTCAAAAACTTCAAGGCAATTGCGTAGAACGCATTTTTGTGACACCCGAAGGTGCGTTTTTGTGCTTATAAGTAGTCGCTATGTGTTCCAAATGATTATAAACATTGTTTATAGTCAATAATAATATGTTAAGGTGTTACATTGAGTTATATGGGGTTATATCAACTCAAAACACAATTCCCGGGCTAACCGGGGTAAAAAGGAGCGTTAAGAAATTCTCCCGGGTGCTTTTTTTATTTTTGAGAAAGTAGCTCGACCATTCTCTTTAGAATGATTAATAATGATGTTAGGAACTCTAAGAATTAATTTTATAGGAGTTCGTGCCACCTCAGCTCTCCTCCGGGGCATTCCCGGGGGTTTATGGGACCCCCTTAAGGCATCTCCTAGCACTTTGTGTTTAACTGAGAATTTAGCGTGAGGACTTCTTCTTATATACCTTATAGAGTGTTATGGTGCATTTGGAATGAAGTGTAATGCTTTACTTCATCCTATAACGTATTTCCGGGACTTTCGGGCCTTAAGGGCCTTTAAGGGAACTCCCGAGCCATTTGTATTTTTATTCAATTTTAGATGAGGTCCTGCATTCTAAGGGTTATATAACGATCCTTGATTAACTTCGTATGAAGTTTATAGCTTATATAACTTGTTTAGCTTAAGGTCGGCTTTAACACATGTTTTTGACCTTAAGGAGTTTAGGTGCGTTTTTAACGCCTGAGTGTTTATATATTCTCTTAGGGTTTAATAATCCTCTAAATAATGTATATTTACCATTATTTGATTATTTAAATGTTAGGGGTATTTCAGTCTACCCCCTTCAAAGGACTTCGTCCCGAAGTCATAACTTATACTTATTCATCGTGTGGAATCAAGTTCCTCCTATCTATTCCCTGTATATTTATCATTCCTCTAAATTCCATCAACAATCCGGGTGTATGTAACTCGAATAACCACATATCCTTTGTTCGTGATAATCAATGTAATCACAGCATAAATAACTTGATAAATTCTGTAAAGCAAACAAGTGTCCCAACTTCCTAGCTATCCCACTAGGTCATCACTGCACAAGTGCAATACCAAATACTCAGTCCTACAGAGTGCAGAGGCGTAAAACCTTGGCAGTAATTCTCTTGTGTGATTGTAATAGGAATGAACATATTGTAAAGTAAATAAGTACTTCCATAAACATCCAAGTGTTACATAGAACACATCAGTACCATTCAACCAAGTGTCACATAGGACGTACCAATACCAATTGTTACATAGAACGTACCAATATCCATACAAGTGTTACATAGAACACAACCATAACCATCCAACCAATTGCACACATGCGCAACAACCAAACACAAACAACCAAGTACAAAATCAGTTTAGACTGTAGATATGCAAGTCGCATGTGGTGCTCTACCCCCCTTAAAAAGGGTTACGCCCACGTACCCCCACAAGTATACACAACTATAAGAAAAGTGTTGGATACTTGTCTCGCATGGAGTCTTCTAACTCCCATGTCGCCTCCTCAATGTCATGGTTTGACCACTGAACCTTGACCATTCTAATAGTCTTGTTCCTGGCCTCCCTAGTCTTGGAGTCTAAAATGCGAACTAGGGTCTCCTCATATCTAAGTGTAGGATCTATCTCGAGTGTCTCGGGCTCTAAAATATGCGATGGATGAGGCACATACTACTTTAGCTGTGAAATGTGAAATACATTGTGCACACTCCCAAGCTCAACAGGCAAATCTAATATGTAAGCTAATGGGCCCACTCGCTCCGTAATAAGGTACGGTCCTACATACTTCGGGCTAAGCTTGCCCTTCTGCCCAAATCTGAAAACTCCCTTCATAGGTGAAACTCAGGAAGACTCGATCGCCTATTACGAACTCGAGGTCTCTCCTACAGACATCAGCGTATGACTTCTGTCTGTCCTGGGCTATCTTCATGTTTTTGCGTATCTGTATAATGTCTTCTTTCATCTGGTCTAGGTACTCTGGCCCTAAGATGATGTTCTCACTGGGCTCGTCCCAACATAGTGGTGTCCTGCATGGTCTACCGTACAATGCCTAAAATGGTGGCATCTGAATGGATACATGATAGCTGTTGTTGTAGGCAAACTCGATCAGATGTAGTCAATCTATCCAGCTTTCCTGGAAGTCTAAGGCACAAGCTCTAAGCATGTCCTCTAATGTTTGAATCGTTCGTTCACTCTGACCATTTGTCTGTGGATGAAAGGTTGTACTTAGCTTCAGCTTCGTACCCAATGCCTCCTGATCCTGTTGCCAAAATCTGGAAACAAATCTAGAATCTCTATCTGACACAATAGACTTCGGTACGCCATGGTGTCTAATAATCTCTCTCTGGAAGAGGTCCGCCAGCTTGGGGACTTTCCAAGTGTCCTTGATAGGAATAAACTTAGCTACTTTTGTCAGTCTATCGACGATGACCCATATCATGTTAGCACCTCCTCTAGTCGGTGGAAGACCTACTACGAAATCCATGGATATATCCTCGAACTTCCAATATGGAATGGGCATCGGTTGTACTAGTCTGCCCGGTCTCTGGTGCTCAAACTTCACCTTCTGACATGTCATACATCTAGCCACAAATTCTGCAACATCTTTCTTCATACCACTCCACCAAAAATGCAATTTCAAGTCCTTGTACATCTTCGATGACCCTGGGTGTACTGATAAGGATGAGCAATGAGCTTCCTATAGTATCTTTTCCTTCAAGTCGGGGCTGGACTCTGGAATGCACAAACGACCATTCAGTCTGATTAACCCGTCTTCACTTAGCACAAAATCATACTTCTGTCTCTCAAAGATACCGTCCGTCAACTGCTGCCTAATAGTCTTCATGTACTGGTCATTTTCCTGAGCACAACGTACCTTCTCGATGAGACCGTTGTCTCCCGTCATGGCAAATAAGGAATGAGCTCTACGGCTCAGGGCGTCAGCAACTATATTTGCCTTGCCCTCTTTGTACCTGAGGTCGATGTCGTAGTCCTTCAGAAACTCGACCCATCGCCTCTGTCTCATGTTAAGCTCCTTCTGTGTGAAAAAATGCTGCATGCTCTTATGATCTGAGTAGACTATCACTGTAACTCCATATAAGTAGTGTCGCCAGATCTTCAGTGCAAAAACAACTGCTCCCAATTCCAGATCATGAGTCGGGTAGTTCTCTTCATGCTTCTTCAACTGTCTTGATGCATAAGCAACCTTCCCATTCTGCATAAGTACAACCTATCCCTGTGCCTGAGGCATCGCAATATACTTCAAATCCGTCGGTTCCCTCTGGAATGGTGAGTATCGGTGCCGACGTCAGTAGGTCCTTCAGTGTCTGAAAGGAACGCTCACAATCTACTGTCCACACAAATGGAGAATCTTTCTTCATCAGGCTCGTCATCGGTTTTGCCAGTTTGGAGAAGTCCTGTACAAATCTTCTGTAGTAGCCAGCTAATCCCAAGAAACTACGGATATCTGTCACTGTCTTCGGTCTCGGCCAAGTCTTAACTGCCTCAATCTTCGCAGGGTCTACAGATATTCCGCTGGCTGATATTACATGCCCTAGAAAGGATACACTGTCTAACCAGAAATCACATTTTGAAAGCTTGACATACAATTGATTCTCCCTCATGGTCTGCAAAACTTGCCTCAGATGCACCTCATGCTCGTCCTTAGTCTTAGAATATACTAGAATGTCATCGATGAACACAACCACTGATGAGTCTAACTGCTCCCTAAACCAGTTCATAAGATCCATGAATATGGCTGGGGCGTTCGACAATCCAAATGGCATAACTGTGAACTCGTAGTGTCCGTAACGCGTTCGAAAAGCTGTCTTCTCAATGTCTTCGTCAGCTATCCGTATCTGGTGGTATCCTGATCTCAGATCAATCTTCGAGAAAACTGTAGCGCCTCTTAACTGGTCAAACAAATCATCAATCCGTGGTGACGGGTACTTATTCTTCACCGTGACTGCATTAAGCTCCCTGTAGTCGATGCATAGCCGCATGCTATCATCCTTCTTCTTCACAAACAAAACCGGTGCTCCCCATGGTGATGCACTCAGTCTGATATAACCTTGTCTAGCAGATCTTCTAACAATCTTCAGCTCTTTCATCTCTGCTGGTGCCATCTGTAAGGTGCTTTAGCAATAGGCCTGTGCCTGGTAATAAGTCGATGGAGAACTCCACATCTCTCTTGGGTGGCATCCCTGGTAACTCTTCTGGAAATAGGTCAGGAAATCTGAAACGACTGGTATATTTGACTGTGTCTTCTCCTCCTGCCTCATGTCCTGAACATAGCACAAATAGCTGGCTGTCCCTTCTTCACCTTCTTCATCAATGTAATGGCAGATACTAGCTTGAATGTCGGCTCTCTAGAAGTACTGCGATATGAAACTGTCTTGCCCTTTGGGCTCTTCAGTAGTAATCTATGCTCTGCACAATGTAGTCGTCCCTTGTACTTCTGCAGCCAATCCATGCCCATGACGATGTCAAATCCCAAATTATCCAACTCAATCAAATCCGCTTGAAAATCTTCATCCATGATATTAATCTGAACTCCCTTGTGTAGTTTGGTGCACCTCACTCTCTCCTTCGTCGGTAGTGACTAGGAAATCTGAGAGAGGCTCAGGGGCTGTCTCTAACTTCCTTACTAATGTAGATGATATAAAGGAATGAGACGTTCTTGAATCGAACAGTATCGATGCACTCACGCCATTTACTGTAAAGGTTCCCATGATAACATTCCCCTTATCCTTGGCCTCGGTCTTGTCCAACACATTCAGCACTGCTCCTCCATTAGACTCGAGGCCTGGGGTTAACAATTCGTAAGATAGTGCATGTCTCAAAAGTATTAAAATGCCATTCATTAATCCAATGATTCTCACATACAAGCTCCATAATTACATCAATATTGCCTAAATGTCAAATTTAACCGTCTAGGTTTTAAATGGGTAGTGTTTACTAAGGTTGATGGGGTTGTGTTCAACTTAACGCTCTTAATCCTATGGTATACTAATCTTGATTCTCCACCAAATATCAATACATCTCCTGACTTCAAAATAATCTTTCTTGCCTTGTCCATTCTCTTCTGATCACCGTATAAAAACTCAGCATCGTCTCCTATGGAGAATGATACAACTGGTATCCCTTTGGTAATCGACTCTGATGTCTCATCTCGGTCCTGGTGTAATCCAAGTTTTCCCCCTTTTTCATAGAAGTTTGCTATACAAATGTCGGCTTCCATAACCGGTATAGGGTTGGTTTCTTGATAGCTTCTGTCACTCAAAGTTTGAAAACTATCAGGTATCCTAGGAACTCGTGTTCCGTCTATCTTTCTTACTTCACTATAAAACCTAGTTTGTGGATCCCAATCCTTACCCATACACATCATATACAATTTAAGTTGATCCTCTACCATATCCCGGAGTGTAAAATCCTCCAAGGCCTATTCCCAAAGTTCTACATTCATTTACAATGGCTATTTGTTCATCTAAATTTAAATATTGCTTGAGTAGGATCATGCCGGGTCGAAGTACTTGGTATTCTTTCTCTGGATATTCCCGACCTTCGCTCATAGGCTCAGGTGATCCCGGTCTCATAGGTATGGGAAAATAAATGTTGAAGCATCCTATTAGGTGAGAGATTTCCTAAATTAGGTCTCTCTAAATTTTATTTCACACAAAACACGTACAAGTCTTATCGACTGAACAACTATAAACACACATTCATAGCATCATGCTCTTGATCTAAGTTCTAGGCTTACCGGTTTCGCGCTGAGAGCTAGTCTCAGTGCCTGAAGTTCCCATTGAGTATAGGGTATTTCTACTCGGAACTATCTCCTTCCCCTTCTGGCTCCCGGATGAGGATGGTTGTCCTCCCGGTCCTCTAGTATATGTGGTATTCTGCGGCGCCTAACCTCCTTTTGGTCCGCCCGCCTCGTTATCTTGGGTCCTCTGCGAACCTCTAGATCCCTTGTATGCTCTGCTTGCTGGGTTGGAGAAGCATTCGTACTCCCGGTGGCCTTCCTTCTTGCAGTAACGGCACTCCACCTTCCTTCCTGAACAATCCACGCCTGGGTGATCATTACCACAGCGCTTACAGTAGTAGTGGTGCTAGGTTGGCTTGTTGCCTGTTGTTTATTACAACATGGTTTAGTAAGGGCATAGCTAATAATCATTTGGTTAAATGAGAGGTGGGTATCCTTACCCCTAGGTGGTGACGACCTAAGTGGTTGTGCATCAATGGTTGGGCCGGTCAGACAAGGGACCTGCTCCTTCATCTTCTGACCGTGGAAGTCCTTCCGCCCCCTCTTCTTCTCAAAGAATTTCCTGTTGGAGTTTTAGGTTAGTGACCAAACTAAGTGTAGGTAATATATGAGTACTCCTTCTCAATCAAAGTTTTCTTACTTCCTCTTCTTGTAGAATCCGCCCGATGTGGCTCCCCTATCTTCTCCCTCAGTGTTCTTCCTCTTCTTTCCCTGGGCTTCCTCCCTGAACTGTAGCATTAATTCAGTTGCTGATGCTGCGTCATGGCACTCTTGTATTGTAGTGAAACATATTGCTCCCATGGCGCTCTAGATGCGAAATTGCAAACCTCCCCTGAACTTTTGAATCTTCACGACGTCGGAGTAGTCGACCCCTGGAATGTAGTCAAGCAGGCTGATAAATCGTGCGTAGTACTGGTCGACTGTTTGACTCCCCTGGATTAATGTCTCGAACTCTTGCCTTTTTCTTTGCTTCAAGTGTTCGGGGTAGTACTTCTCCCGCAACACTTCTACAAACGTTGTCCATCCAAAATCCGGTGTAGCTCTATGGTGGCCCTCCACAGACCGCCACCAAGTTTCAGCTGCATCCTTCAAGTTGTATGTGGCGATGTCGACCTTCTGGTCCTCTGGAACTCTGACGGCCCTGAAAGCTTTCTGGTGCTCTACTATGAACTTCCCTAGTGTGGCGGGGTCTGGTTCCCCTGAGTAAGTCAGTACTCTTGCGTCTGCAACGCTCTTCAACCAATTGGTCTCTCTGGGCTGTGGCGGGTGGGGTATGGCTCCCGCAACTTGAGCTCCTAGCTGTGTGGCGAAGGCTGCCATGGCCTCTGCTAGGCCTGGTATTTCCGGGACATCTGTTGGTGCTGCTCCACCTCGTCCTCTGCCGCCTCCATGTGGTCTTCCAACTCCAGACATCTATAGTATAGTACACTATTATTACTACTCGGTGCTA
Source organism: Limonium bicolor (assembly GCA_023374045.1). Lineage (NCBI taxonomy): Eukaryota > Viridiplantae > Streptophyta > Magnoliopsida > Caryophyllales > Plumbaginaceae > Limonium > Limonium bicolor. The sequence continues at coordinate 149,364,475 of CM041778.1, forward strand.
CACCGTAATACACACACAATCATAAACATGTAATAAAGCTAGCTACTAGCAATAAAAATATCCCTAGGGTTTTTCTTTCTAAGTCACGAATCCTCACAGACGTTTCCCGTTGTCCCAATATTCCTATGCTCACTGTTCTTGACTCAGTATCCTTCATCAGAGCGGTACTCCGCTCTGATACCACTTTTTGTAACACCCCTAGTCCTAAACCTGAATTAACGTCGCAAGTCGTAGCAAACTAATTAACATTGTAGCGGAAAATAAAACTATCTAGCCTTGGTGTTACACGTCGTTACTCACCCTTGTGAGTAACAAGGCATCCTTACTCTTTCCAACTAATAAACTCCTCACGCAGTGATGAACTGATACTGAGCACTCTAATTATTACAGACCAAATCCAAAACTAAATGAGCAACTAATTAAATACAACCATCCCAAAATACAGTACATATTAAATCTACAAAGTGTTTATTGAAACATAGCAGCTACCCTGTTCCCCGCACTCCGGCTTGTGTCTTCTTCAGTAACCTGAAATGTTTTGCCCATTGAAGGGCTCAGCAATCGAAATGCTTGTATGCTAAATGTAGTCCTAAGTCATCTAGATTCCTAAAGTCATTTAGTCATCTTGATATTAGATTCATTACAAGATATACCGGTTTACAATAATAACAGTAATAACTGTAAACATTTAAACAATCACATAACAGTTCACCTGCAACATTAGTGCATAATATTGCACATCAATCAATAACCAAACACCAATAATCCATAACAATAACCAAACAAGATACGCGTATCAATTAACTGTACTTGTTAGTAGGTCACATGACCCTTAACCTTTTATAACAACCACTTAAACCTTTCCAATTAATTCCACCTCAGGCGTCATGTCAAGACAACCCTTAATATTTTAATAATGGACAGTGTGTCCCCTGGGTTCCAAAGGAACCGTTACCAGCTGACCTTATGGCCCTGGATATGACCGATCCGTCGAACCTGTGCACCAACGGCAGTGCCCTCCGCCATCATCGAATGTGACTGATGGATTCCCTTGAGTGACTCCCCATTGAAGTCTCTCGTAGTGATCACGATGCGGAACCAGAAAGTCGAAACAGTCTGGATTCCTCTCTTTATAAGTTAGCTCTTTAGTCAGTGGTACAATAACCAATATTTGAATTAAGACTATAACAGTTGACCATCCTAGTTCAATAATACCTAAAGGTCAGTTAGTCTTTTCCCAGTTTAGATGTATAAACTTCCAGTCATAAGACGTTCGCGTATAAATAAAACGCAGTGGTGTCGAGCAATACAATATCATATACATAAATCACAGATATTCTTAACAATTAAACACATAATGTCTGACCTTAGGGCAATCCTTAGACATTCAGACCACACAATAACATAACGTTCACCGGGATAACAACTAGCTTGACAATTCACGCTCTAGTAATTCCTTCTCGTACGCTGTTATTATACATACATAACAGGTAATATTAATATGATTGTCCACTAAATATTACAGTACTGTCACTGTAGAGTTTATACTCGTTGTATACTAATCCGGTATGTTCTTTATTTTCCTCTGTTATTTTAACAGTGGCTCTTGGTAGTTCAACAGTTCGTTATTTTATGTGATATCCACATGTGATAATGAATTTCACCTTGTAGTATATTTCTATTTCCTTAATTATTTATTCATAATTGTTTCCACTTATCCTTTATATTATATGATTTGGTTATTTTTATTATAACCACATTTATTTTGTAAACTTTATATTATACTCCATAATGTATCATAATACATAGTTTTAATTCCTTTCTTTATTAAATTACAAAACCAACCATAATAATTTGGTATTATATTTATACCCAACCAATTTTTATATAAATTACCAAATACCATATAACTTTATTATTTACTAATTAACCACTTTAACATTTCGGTAATTACCAAAATAAATATTCTAATCTTTATAAATTACCAAATGACCATAAGTACTTTTCGGTTTTAATATTAACTTTCATATAATTACATTTTAACCCTTAAAACTTTATATATGTTACATATTAACTTATAAACTATAGTTTTAACATTTACTTAAAATACCGAAAAGACCCATACCTTTTTATTATTTATGCTTTCGCCCCTAATTCATTTCGGTTTTATTTTTAAACTTTCATAAATTACCTTTTCACCACAAAACTTTTATAAACTTATTATTTTATGTCATAAATCATTTTAACCTAAAGTTTTTGGTCAACACTTTGACCAAGACTTAATTTCATATTTAGTACTTTAATACCCATAAAATCATGTATATTCTCGGTTATATCCCAAACTTCTCAATAATCACAAAAGCCCCAAAACTTTATAAATGTTATTTAACACTTTAACACTTTTAAATTCACCAAAATTCATATATTAATTCCTACCTTATATTATACCATAAATATACCAATGAACCCTTATGTTCTCGGCAATCCTATTTAATACCACAAACTTTTCAAAATTACATTTTAGCCACATAACTTATTAAACTAGCCATTTAATACTTGTAGCTATTTTTAATGTTCCCAAAATTTATAATATAAGTTAATACACTTATATATTTCAAATTCACCAAATGTCACATATTGTTCTCTGCTTAATTATATTTTACCATATGGTTTTAAAACTTGATTTAAACTTTATAATATGTATATATAATGTATATAAGTCATATAACACTTCTAAAAATTATGCTATGACTTAGAATGATTATAAACTTAAAATAGAACATTTTATCCCTAGACCATTCGGTTTAATTATATGTGTACATAATTAATTTTTGTGACCAATATATACCTTAGGTAATAATCTTACTTTATATGTTATAATTTATTTTCTTTGCCAATATAACCCAAGGTATTTTCGGCCTTAATTTATTTTAGAGGTTGTACATAATTTTTTTACCAAGTTTGAAGCTTAAACCAAACTTAAACTTAATAAACCTTACTTATATAAACTTACCCTTAAATCAAGACAATTCTTGTACTTGATTTTTCCTTGAATTCCAAGCTCTCCAAATGCTATCTTGATGAAGAATTTTTGGCTCCTTATATATTTAGGAGATCCATTTGTTAGACTTCTAACAAAGATTTATAATAATATTTGGAGTAATTTTACAAGAGTTTACCTTAGGAATTTAACAAGGTATTTTTGACACCTTGGGATGATTGTAGATCCAAGTTTCCTTCATGAATAATGAAGAGAATATGGATTTAGAAGCTCTTAAATTTCGAAAATTGCTTAAGGTAATTTACTAGGATTTTCAACATAAAATATACCTTAACTTGATCTTGTTATTCCTTGTGTTGTTGTTGAATCTAGGAACCTCCTTGGTACACTTATGCTTGGCGAAAATTGTAGGAGTTGCTAGGATGATTTCTTGCTTCAAGACTTGGTAGAATTAACTAGGAAATTACATTAAAATGGTGTTAGAACTTAAAACACCATTAATGGAGCTTAAAAGCTCTAAGAAATTAACTTAGTAAAGGAAGAAGAAAAGAGAGAGCAAGAGGATTCTTACCAATTCGGTGAAGTGGGCAAGGAAAGTATGACAAGCTTACGTAGGGTATTAAGGCAAGACAAGAGGAGAATCAAATGGGAGTTATTGTCATGTAACATGTCATTATTTTATGTCTTTGTCTTGTTTTATTTGACTACAAAAGTCTCTTAATTTGGCTAGACTTACGGTTGATTATCAAGGAAATAATGGCTTAGTTTGACAATTTGAAAGAAGAAGACAAAGAGTAAGATAGGTAGGTATTTCTTTTGACTTTCTAAGATGACTAACATGCTATAATTGCCTTCTTTTCCCTTGTGAAAATCGGCAACATGGACTGAATGGAGCACTTGATTTTTGTTTGATTTGAGACAAGAGATCATGCTTGTTAGGTTTGTGTTTTGTTGACTAATTAATAAAGCAATCAACCCCGTTATTCGATTGAATTCGGTAATCAAGGGCTGCTACAAGGACTTTGATTTTGTTTATATTAGACATAGATTTATGCTAGTTAGGTACATGTTCCATTTGATTAATTTAGTAGCAATCATACTCCCCTTTTCCTGATTCAAATCGGCAACCACATGCCAATAGTGCAACTTGTTTGCTTTGTTTAATTGCCTAGTCAAAAGTATGACTAGATTTGCATTTTAATTCCATTATCTTTATATAAGCTAATCTTCATTGTTTTCTTGCAGGGAAATCGGTAATGGAGCTCCATTTGACTGATTTAAATTGACATATTATCACATGGTACATGCTAAAATGAGTCACCATTCCATAAGTCAATTTACAACTAAAAATTAGTCAAAAATCACTTAAAATGGCGCCTACATTGTGGACCAATTGGGATTGATTTTTGATTTGATTTTTGTCACAATATATAGTATTAAGACCATATTATAACATGTAATAGGTCACAACATTTAATTGGTACATTTATACTAAGGTAAAAGATGAAAGTTTTATGGTAAAAATGCTGATTTTAGGTACCTTTTTGACCCAAAAATCGCCCCCACTTGTACTATGAATTTAGTACTGGAATTAATTGATTTAGATGGTAAATTTATCCCCTTTTAAGATTATCAACTCGTGGCTCCTGAAAAACTTCAAGGCAATTGCGTAGAACGCATTTTTGTGACACCCGAAGGTGCGTTTTTGTGCTTTAAGGATTTTCTGGAAAATAAGTAGTCGCTATGTGTTCCAAATGTTTATAAACATTTTTTATCGTCTAATAATGTTAAGGTGTTACATTGAGTTATATGGGGTTATATCAACTCAAAACACAATTCCCGGGCTAACCGGGGCAAAAAGGAGCGTTAAGAAATTCTCCCGAGTACTTTGTTTATTTTTAAGAAATTAGCTCGACCATTCTCTTTAGAATGATTAATAATGATGTTAGGAACTCTAAGAATTAATTTTATAGGAGTTCGTGCCACCTCGGCACTCCTCCGGGGCATTCTTAGGGGTTTATGGGACCCCCTTAAGACTTTGCGTTTAACTGAGAATTTAGCGTGAGGAATTCATCTTATATAGCTTATAGAGTGTTATGGTGCATTTGGAATGAAGTTTAATGCTTTACTTCATCCTATAACGTATTTCCGGGACTTTCGGGCCTTAAGGGCCTTTAAGGGAACTCCCGAGCCATTTGTATTTTTGGTTAATTTTAGATGAGGTCCTGCGTTCTAAGGGTTATATAATGATCATTGATTAACTTCGTATGAAGTTTATAGCTTATATAACTTGTTTATCTTAAGGTCGGCTTTAACGCATGTTTTTGACCTTAAGGAGTTTAGGTGCGTTTTAACGCCTGAGTGTTTATATATTCTCTTAGGGTTTAATAATCCCATAAATTATGTATATTTACCATTATTTAATTATTTAAATGTTAGGGGTATTTCAAAATTATTCCTAAATGAGCTTTTACTTAAGTTATAACCAAAGTGTATAAGTTCCATAATATTAAAACCTCTATAAAGTGGTGAGAGTATGTTATAAGCCAAGTAAACGCCTCCACACTTATCTTTTTTCTGGTCCTCAAGAAGAACTAAGGATCCACAAGAAAGAAGAATATAAAGCAAGCAAGTGTTTAAATGAATTCTTGGATTATAGTGAGCAAAATAGTGGAAAAACTCATGAGGAGTGCAAACCAACCTAATCATGGTGACGTGATTGTGCTTAGGGCAATATAAAAAGAGCTTTGGGTCTGATCCAGAGTTCTTCAAAGTTTAAAAGATTTGGATACTTGGAGAACTTTTGTCATGGCCAACTTCTCTTAAGAATGGGCATTGAGGAGAAAACAAAAGGCAAAAAATAGATGTTTGCATTTGTTTCACTTTTGCACAAGAGATGAGGAGACGGATTTAGGCATTTAGCCTCTATATTAAAGAACACTCAACTCTTATTTTGTTGGTTACCAATGGTTTCTCACAAGTCCCTTTTTGAATTTTCAAAAAGAAGCACCCTATAACAATCCATGGATAAGAAGACAGAAGGAACCCCTAAGAAATAAAAGTGCACCAAGATGAGTTTACATGGTTGGACCGCATATACATGCTCCTCAATAGAGAATTTTTGAATTTTTTTTGGTGAAAACTCCAAGAATTCATGGAAAAACTTGCTTATGATAAATGTAACTCCTAGGTGGAAGAAATAGATAAGCATGCATAATTGAGCAGTGTGTAAAAAGAAAATGTCGCGTCCCCCACACTTGAATGGAACAATGTCCTCATTGTTCAACGACTAGCTCGGGAAACAAAAGTCCTTTTCATTTGAGGCATAGAGATATAGTAAACTAAGTATGATTTGTATTGTGTGCAAAAGCAAAAAGGAAAATGAAACTAGTACTCCCCTGATAAGGTGCGTATTGTAAATGTTTTTCCCTCACACTTGCAAGTGCCAGGGTCGTTGAGGCACTACCTTTGACATGTGGAGATGAAGGCCCTTGAAGAAATTTCACTAGAGGTTCTTTTGAAATGTCCTCTAATTCATCCCTTTTTTAGCGGCTCTACCTATTTCTATAATATGCACAACACAAACACCACCAATTTGGGCGCAAAATGCAATTTCAAGGGATGCTAAAAAATCCCATTAGCTCAAAAGATTTCAACAGTCTATGCAGTATAAAATTAATTTTTTAAATGACAAGAAATGAAATTCGGGTTGCCTCCCGAAGAGCTATCATTCTTTAATGTCTTTGGCTAGACCATTTTAAGCATACATAAACCTGAGGATCCTGTAGGTTCAGAGCACGAGCTTCAACCTTCTCAATGTCTCCTCCCAAGTAGTGCTTCAGCCTAGATCCATTGACCATGAAGGTGTCCCCTTGAAATTCTTTAGTTAATAGCTCCATATGGTGACCCTTCAGACAGTGAAAGGGCCATCCCAATGGGATTTGAACTTATCGAAGAGCAACTTCAACCTCGATTGTACAATTACCCGGCTCTCCCTCAGAAACTCCCTCTGCAAGATTATTTTGTCATCCATTTCTAGGCTTTCTCTTTGTAGATCAGGTTGTTCTCATAGGCTTCCTCTCGGAATTCTACCATGTTAGTCAGTTGGAACTTTCTCTTGTCTTTGATAAGTGCGGAATTTATCCATATTTCTATGCTTAATTTTATTATATGTTATTGGATTATGTGATAAATTCCTTTACTTATGTGTTAAATTATATTATATGCAAAGAACTCCCCTTACTTGCGATTTTATGCTTAAATAGATGAAAATCTGAAGAAAAGGGTTTAGAAACGCGTGCTGAGATAGGGATGTCAATCTTGACCCGAACCCGAAATCCGACCCGAAAACCGACCCGTAAAAAGCCGGGTTCGGGTTGAGATTTTTGACCCGAAAATATTTTCGGGTCAGATTTCGGGTTGGGTCACTAAACCCGCCCGGGTTCGGGTTGAACCCGCTAACCCGTAACCCGAAAAAATTAAATAAAAAATAGAAAATATGTTATTTAATGACTAAAATTAATATTTAATGATTTATTTATGACTAAAAAATTTTAATAAGTAATTTATGATTAAATATAGTACCATCATAATTAATTAATAATAAAATATTATATTATTTATTTTATAATGCTAAATTTAAAATAAAGATTTTTTAAAAAACGGGTCAGGTTCGGGTCAACCCGCTGCGGGTTCGGGTTGAAGAAATATAACCCGCTCCGGGTTCGGGTCGGGTTCGGGTTGACCTAAACCATTTCGGGTCGGGTTCGGGTTGAACTCAACCCGACCCGAAACCCGATTTTGACACCCCTATGCTGAGAGCTTAACAATCAAGACGGGCGAGCAGAGTTAAAACGAAGATTTCTAGAGCAGTTTATGTGTTCCGGGTCTTTGTCCGGATTTACGGATCCAGACCAACCCTGAGGACAGCTTACTGTCGAGATTTGGGGTGGTCCGGGTATATGTCCGAATTTACAAACCTGGATCACACCAGACAATCCTTCTGCCTGTTTTGTACCTGGTCCAAGTTTGTGTCCTGGGAAAAACCTGGACCAGGCTAAATCTGTCGGGCTTGGGCCGTTTTCTGTGAGTGGCCTGGGTATTAGAGCTGGAGCTTCAAACCCGGACACACCTATTCTGTCGCGCGGCGTAGTATTTTTGTGAGAAGTCCGGGTATTACACCCGGACGTAAACCCGGACCAAATGGCTGGAGCAGCGAACGTTTCAATTGATGAAGAATAGAGTATATATAAAAAACAAATCAGAATCGAGAGTTATCTTCTACACTGGATAATTTTGTAACCCTAGTCGCTGGATTCAGAGAGAGAGGAAAGGAGACCAACAGTTCGGAGACCGAAGACAACATAGCAGATCGGGATTTCAAAATTAGTTCTTCATCACAGATTTGATGGCGTTTTTCCTTTCTATTATTGTTGTTCCCGAATCTGCCATGTCTGAGTAGTCGTTAGAATTCTGGTTTACTATGACATCTAGTTTATTATTTTTCTTCCTGAGTTATTGAATACAATTTCTATACAGGTTGTAGTTTTATTCCTTGTTTAATATTGAATTCTCTTGTGATTAATTACTGCTTGAGTTTGTTCATCTCAACAGATAACCATCCCCTAGAGTTTAATCCTTTTAGCCTAACATACTAGCAGAAGAGACAATAAATAATAGAGAGAATTCATCTTTGGGAAGATGAAACCTTCTGGAAGTACTCCGGTTTCCAGATTTGTAGAGTGCTGGACTCAAAGGTTGAAGGTGGTGATGGAATTCCTTTGCTTTGGTGCTGGGTTCTTTGCTTGTGAAAAGGGAGAAGGACGACACCAGATGATATATGCGAATGATATGTGCGTGAATGAGTTTTATGTTTTCTGCCCTTGCTTCGCTTCGTTTAAATAGAAACTTTCACACAGAATACACGTGTCCGGATCTCCTGGCCGGACGTGACTTAGAGTTTCAGGCGAGATTTTTCTTCAATGTAAGACATTCATATAAGGTGTCCGAGTGAACTCATCCGGACAATTTAGCTGGACATGAATATGTAATCAATTCTTCGTGCGAATCTTCACTCGTGGTTATAAATATTTTCGTCCTTGTAAGGGGACGTGTGGGAAAGCCAGACAGCTTACCCGAACACTTGAACATTCAAAACAAGGCATTTTAGAGACGTCCAAACTTTCGTCCGATTAGGAAGGCCGGACATGAGCAGTGTGGCCGGTAGGACAGTTGGACACAAGTCCGAACAAGAGAGATTTCCACTTTTAGGTGTGTCCGGCCGTCGGACGGCCGTTTGGGACCACAGACATGTGGTCCGGATGGGAGGCCGAAGTGTATATGTTTTGAGCTCCTTTCCACCGTTGTGTGCCGAATTCCTCTTAGATCACACCCTAAGACATAAAAACACCAAACAAGATAGCATAAGACATTTTCTCTTAGTTAAAGATAAGAACTTCATTTAATCATAAAACTAGGAAAATGGCAAGAAAGACAATGAGTGAAAGCACTAAAGAATATATCAATTATCAGTGCAGCATGACCCAGTGTGCTTTCCATCGTGCATTTGTCTACACTCTTTGTTGAGAAAGACTTACAGAGCAAGCATCGAGTGAAAGGAAGAGCTTGGGCATTCTCGTCAAGGCCATGCATGTCTGTACGTGCCCTTCCTTTTTTGTGAGTGAAAGTTTCGCACATCGGGAAGACATCTCCTCAACGAATGCATTCAAAGGTGGATTTGCCATTCTAGAGTCAAGTGTAAGGGTGAAGTGGAGACAAAACAACAAAGGAAAAAAACTAGAGGATCAGACGACAAAGAGAAAAAGGAAGATGGAGGAGGAAGGTGAGAAGACCAAAAGTTAGCGCAACTTCCGCATGCAGAGCTCAATCATAAGGAATACCATTCCCAAGATAGAGGCAACGAATGGAGTGCAACTTTAATGGGGTAAACGTGTGAGAATCAAGAAACAGAAGCATTGATTGGAGTTTGTTTTAATGGGTAACCATGTTTGAAGGCTAGATTGAGGCTTTGGGATTGCAGAAAGGCAAATAAAGAAAGTGAAAGGGAAGATACCTAGAAACTCCCCCCGAATGGAGAATAAAATGTTTTAACACCAAGTGCAACGTGGGAGTTGAGATGAAACCATGATGACGTCAAATGTTGGTTTTGGGTATTACGTCTGCTTTATTATTCAACTCTTCGGTATCACTATTGAAATTGGGTACCCAATTTGTCGTCCACCCGACCCATATAAATGGGTGAAAACCCGAAGTCAATGGGTGAAAAAGGAGTGACGGTGAAATAGGTGATGAGTCGAGTTGGATGCAGGTGAGAATTTTTCATCCATTACCCGACCCATCACCCATTTACATGTTGAACCAAATGTTTTTCAAAAATTATGATAAACCCTCTCGAACTTTTTTAAAAATCACAGTCAAACCTCCCAAGTTTTAAAATATTACATTTTGATCCAAAAATTACTATAAATTTACAATCAAACCCTAATATTTTCTAAAAATTATAAAAATATACCAAAATTTTTTACCGGTATATCACCCGATCACCCGGTTCACCGCAAAAAAAAAAAAAAAATCGAGTGACGAGTCCGATTCGAGTGGAGCAGATGAAATGAATATGGATACGGTGACACCCCACCGGACCCGACCCAACCGATAATCCCTAATTGCAACCCCATGTTTTGCAATAATTTCAATTCCCCTTCGAAATAAACAAACGAGGACGCAAAAACCCTCGTCTCTCGTTATTTCCCCAAGTAGCTCGAATCCAATCTTCTTTGAATCCTATTCACTGTCCCCAGGTGATTCAGTCTAGTGAAATTGCATACACGAAATCTTTCTTTATCGGAGAACAACCCATTGGCTTTGAAAATCTAGGGTTTTTAATCCCAATTGTGCGAAGATGGTGTTAGCTCAATTAGGGGGGAGCATCTCGCGTGCTCTCCAGCAGATGAGCAATGCGACAATAATCGACGAAAAAGTCTTAAATGAATGCCTCAATGAGATCACCCGCGCACTTCTGCAATCCGATGTCCAGTTCAAGCTCGTGCGTGATATGCAAACTAATATCAAGAAGATCGTCAATCTCGATGATCTTGCTGCTGGACACAACAAGCGCAGAATTATTCAGCAGGTTTGTGTCGCAGTTGCAATGTTTTAACTGTCTTCAACTGGTCATCAGCTGATCGCTAGTTTTCAAAGGGAAATTGGTGCTTTTTGGGATGTGATTTGGGAAGAGATTATCTATCCTTCCTTTGACTTAGTAGAATGAGGTGCCTTTGCTTCTAGTTTCATTCTGCGATGTTTTGTTTCCCTGATTTTGAATGAAACGAATTCATCTGCTCCCTGTCCGGGTATTGGAATTTTCTGTCTTCAGTCCATCGAGTTTGCATTGGGTCTTTCACTTTAGCTTGGAAAAGGCTCCTTTCCCACTGTTGCTTACCTGAGTTTGTTGGTCACTGTTAAGTTATGTTTCTGCGGTGTTAGTTAATTGTTTTATCAGCTTTAGTCTGCTCGGTATAATGATCTTCGGTTGTTCTGGCACCATTTTGTTTAAAATCTACTGACATTCAGCTCTAAACTATTACGGTTGATAAAGGCGTGGACTCTCTAACTCACTTGTTGGATGTTCATAAATCATTAGGAACCCCTCACTGATGCAATTCTTTGGTGATGGGTCATACAATGAGCAGGATCTTACCATGTCTGAAACCATTGGCAACCGCCAATGGTAGCATTGATAAATGTTTCTATTGACTTCTGGTATGATGAATTAAATAACAGAAAAAACGCTCGCCACTTTTTTTCTACAGCTTCGTATCATCTTCAGAATGATATGGAGACCCTGGGACTTTTGCCTATATATAATTGGTGCATTTGTCTTGAATTGAGTATCTATCATGTATGCAACTGAGAGAGATCCTTGGTAACCTGGGAGCAACTAATGCAGACACCTATTGTCCAATAAGAAAGCATGATGACTGAATATCCTATTTGGCCATCAATACAACTAGGGAGATCCTAGGCTTCATGTGTTTTCAACTATTGTGTCCATGAGAATTTGTTTCCCAACATATGCTTTCTCCTGAGTAACAATGTGCAAAGATGTGTATGCTCTTATGAAACTGAATGGCTACACGAACCTAAGTTGAACCTTCATTTCTCATTTATCTTTTCTGTCGTCTTCTCTGGCTTGTGTACTTCATACTGATTTTGATGTAGTGGATTAAGTTGGATTTGTGATATTCCTCGAGTTGACTTCATGACTTCTGTATTCTGCACTCCTAAAGTGCTATCATGAAAAATCATATGATTGATATATGATAGAGGGCACTTAAACTTGGTATCATATTATCTTAACAAAATGATAAACTCTATTTTTATAGGTTGACTTATTAACTTTTATTCTCGTGGAGAACTTCAATAGCTGGCGGTGTTGGTTTATCCATTCTGGGAAGAGTTAAAAGCTTTTGTTCTCTCTTTGTATTTGCACTGAAGTTCTCATATTTCACACTTTCCACAGGCTGTATTCAATGAGCTCTGCAAGATCCTAGATGCTGGCAAGCCATCATTTACTCCAAAGAAAGCAAAACAAAGTGTTGTAATGTTTGTTGGTCTACAAGGTATGTATGCTTGTAGATTTTTATTCTTGTTTCAGTACATTATTTTCTATATTTTATAATATGGTATCTTAGCATGATTTCCGCATCTTGAGATTGTATAATGGCTACTTCTATTTCTCGACAATTGCTTTTTCTTCTGTTCCTTCTCTCTTCAGAGGAAGGATGAACTGGAATGTGGAAATGGTAGTTATGTCTGCATTCTTTCAGGATCCGGGAAAACCACTACTTGTACAAAGTATGCTTACTATCATCAGAAGAAAGGTTGGAAACCAGCGTTGGTGTGTGCTGATACATTCAGAGCTGGTGCATTTGATCAGTTGAAGCAGAATGCTACCAAAGCTAAGATTCCATTTTATGGAAGGTACTACTTATCACTTATCTTATGTAGAACACTAGGGTCATGGTTCTTTCATTCTTTTCCTTCTCCTACATCTTAAACTTGAGCTTAGATTCCATTGGGGGAAGGTGGAGGGAAATGTAGAGGGTCCCCATGCTTCTAGGATCTCATGAAAAATACTGTATAGCTTCAAGATGAAAAAAATACAAATCTTTGCAGTACGTGCATCATCACCTGAGCCTAATATATGTCTCACTAAGAAGAGTGATGGCTTTGACCTCAAATTCTTATCCTGTAAAACAGCTACATGGAGTCAGACCCAGTCAAGATTGCTGTGGAAGGTGTTGAAAGGTTCAAGAAGGAAAACCATGATCTGATAATCATTGATACCAGTGGACGTCACAAGCAAGAAGCTGCATTGTTTGAAGAAATGCGACAAGTATCAGAGGCGGCGGTATGATTCAAGTGTTTTGCTTCTATCTACTTGTACTTACAGTGAAATCTGGGTGAACATCTTTTTCTGCTGGTGTCCTAATCCTGTTTCATTTTCACTCTCCTAATCTTCAGAAACCGGATCTTGTCATATTTGTGATGGATAGTAGCATTGGGCAAGCTGCATTTGATCAAGCCCAAGCATTTAAACAAAGTGTTGCTGTTGGAGCTGTGATTATAACTAAAATGGACGGTCATGCCAAGGGAGGTGGTGCTCTTAGTGCGTAAGTCCACTATCTATATTTCTTTTGTTATTATGACACCACTAAGTCCATCTGCTTTTTAAGGTAATTGTCTTTAGCTCGTGTTAGATAAAATGGCAAAGAAAGAGGTCGGGTAAAGCCTAGAGCCTCGGTAGTACAGTATCATACTATTACTATCTTTCCAGAAACTCCTCAATGTAGCAGTCCTTAATAGGAAAGTTTCTGCTCCCCCTTTGTCCCTGCCTTGTTCTATTTATTGCCCCTTTCACAAGTCCCTAATATGATTCTGGAGGTCACAAGCAGAGCACATGCTCACATTATTCCTAATAGTTCTGCTAAAACACCAGTAATAATCGGTCAAGACCGGCTGGTCTCATGGTCCCCTTCTGCGGTTATGAACCTTCATTTGTTCCTTCCTGAAACTAGCATGGTAGCTTTTTGTTGTTCTGCTAGAGTTGCTAATGTTACTATGCTCATTTACAAAAAGGATTTTCTGGCCTTGAACCACATGCTAAAGTATGCTAATATATGGACGGACCTGTGTAAATTGTTGGCGTGAAAATTAGCTTCCCTGCTGGAGAAATAGGAGGTTCATGTAGGGAATTGCTTTGCTTCATGTGGAAAGTGACATGTGTTTGCATTCAATCTTTTCATTGCGTACAATCCTATTAGGTGAAATTCATGTACCCTAGTGGGAATTCTGCAGGGTGGCAGCCACAAAGAGTCCCGTGATATTCATTGGAACTGGAGAACACATGGATGAGTTTGAAGTTTTTGATGTAAAACCGTTTGTCAGTCGTCTCCTAGGTACGCACAGTACTCCATGCTCTCTTTGAAGACACTTTGATACCTAAAGTTTTGCTTTGCTCTGTGCCAGAATTCTGAAATATCACTTTTTGGTTCTTGTTTAAACTAGGTATGGGTGACTGGTCTGGGTTCATGGACAAAATTCATGAAGTTGTACCAATGGATCAACAACCTGAGCTTTTGCAAAAGCTCTCTGAGGGGACTTTCACCCTGAGAATTATGTATGAGCAATTTCAAAATATTCTTAAGATGGGTCCTATCGGACAGGTTTGTTCCATTGCTGTTTGCTATTAACACCATTTCTGTCGGTAGCTTGTTGTATTTGGTCTGCATAACGTAGTACAGTTTCTTGCGAGACACTCCTACAGGAAGGCAGTGCTCAACTATGTTCTTCCTCTCTGGGCTGTTTCACTAATATTGAGATACAAGGTCTGTTTCATTTTATTTTCTTTTGGTTTATATTTGCAGGTCTTTCAAATGCTTCCTGGGTTCAGCTCTGAGCTAATGCCTAAAGGTCAAGAAAAGGAAAGCCAAGCCAAGATCAAGCGCTACATGACCATGATGGATTCTATGACAAATGAAGGCATAAAGTTCATTTGAGTTTATTTGCCTGCACTTAAAAACTCGCTACCTCTGCTTTTGCTTAACAGTTTTGCTCCCAATTTAAAATTTGCAGAGTTGGATAGCTCTAACCCAAAGCTTATGAATGAGTCAAGGATGATGCGGATAGCAAGAGGGTCAGGGCGTGCATACAGAGAAGTGGTGGACCTGATGGAGGAATACAAACGTCTTGCCAAAGTATGGAGCAAAATGAAAGGGCTCAAGATTCCAAAGAAGGGTGAAATGAGCGCCTTGTCTAGGAATATGAATGCACAACATATGAGCAAAGTGCTTCCACCACAGATGTTGAAACAGATTGGAGGAATGGGCGGCTTGCAATCATTGATGAGCAAATGGGTTCTGCCAAGGATATGATGGGTATGTTTGGTGGAGGAGCAGATAAGTGAGTTCGAAGAACAACAGTGAATTTCTTTCTTTTTGCTTTGGGTTGGTGGTGGTGGATTTGGGGAGATTTAAGCTGGCTTGTGGGATTTCATAGCATGTTGTAGCTGTAAACCTGAAGGGTGTAGAATTTATTTCATAGACGAACGAGATGTCACCTTCATACCCCCTTTTGTAAAAAGACTACCGAAAACATCCGACGGCAAAGGGCTCTTAAAATTTAACCCTATCTCTTTGTGCATCCCTTTGTTTATTTGTGTATATGAAAGAGCACAGGCGGTTTGATTAAAAAAAATAATGAGCAGGCGGTAGAAAAAACAACCCACCGTGGATTTCTTTAATGAAAGATGACTGGCAAGGGTGATTCAGAACTCAGGAAAGAAAGGATCAAAATGTCAGTTGTGAGGGGTGCTGATTCTTACTAGTTGTTGGTAGACATAGGGTGCTTTTGACCAAATAAAAATCTAGCATCATCTGAAAATCATACATACTAATATAATTATTAATGGATTTAACTATATCCGATTCTACATGAGTGTAGATTATCGCTAACCAATTCTCTTATTTATATTCTCTTATCTATATTTCATGAATAGAGATGCTTTTTCCACTATAATTGTAGTAACTAATAGAATCAATGCAAATCTCAAACATGCACTATTTTGAATGCTGAAATATCATATTTGAGCTATATTATTTAATTGTCTAACATTTATTATCTATTTCTACTATATATAGACACATATATACATATATTTTTCCAAAAACTTGTGGAAGTACACCACTGTTTATGGGGAAGCAACGAATAAGAGATATCACGAGGAAGATGTTATAGTGCAGCAAATTTGATTTTGGTAGCATAACAAACTCTAAGCCAGGTCTTTAAAAAGGCAGTTGACACTTAATTTGTGAATTCTTTTAACTTCAATGCGATCTTTGTGAAGTGGGATCATCTTGTGGCAACTTTTGAATGTCTCTGCGGTTCGGGGGATCACAGCTATAGGGGGAGTTTTCAGCTGGTATCATAGAGCGGAGTGGATCATGGTTTTTTTTTATATTAACTTGAGATCACCCTATATTAGGAGGGGAGAAAAATTACAAAAGGCAAGACTGAAAAGGCTGAAACCCTCTCAGTCTGCTAGTTCCAGAACTAACTTACAAGCAGATATAATACAAGGGGGAACATTATCCCCACCCAGATCTTGGTACTATCTAACTTGGATTTCCTAAATTGCAAACAAGCCTAACCAGAAAATTATCAAGTAAAATAGCATTACTACATTCAACATTAGAAAAAGAGACAAAACGTTTCTGATTTTAGAGAAGTCTTCACAGCTGACTGAATCCCCTCTTCTTTCTCCTATCCTGAGGCCATCTTTGAAATACTTGTTAACTTAATCAAACAAATGTTATGGCTACCCACCGAGATGGCAAGTTCCATAGCAATCCTCTTTGCTTTGATATCAGCATACTGCACCTTAACAGTGCTAGAAATTCTACGATTGAAAGCTGCAATAGGGATGCATGCTCATTACGGATCAGTCCGCAATGACTCGATCCCCGAAGGGACTATTGTGCATACTTGTGCTAATACTAGAGTAGCCCACTAGAGGAGGGTACCAATGTTTCTGAGCTACATTGGGATAGGAGTTCTTCATCATCTGAATATAGGCCTCAATGAATGATTTGTTAGCCTTTACTTCTCTCCACCAAGAGAGTTCCGAGTTATGCTTAACCTTGTTTCTTGAAGCTTAAATGACCGAGAGATTGTCAGCAATATAGGGCAACTTCTTGGTATTCCATTCAATCGCCTTACGATGAAACCAATATAGAAGATCTTCCACATTAGAAGGGACATTCGTAACATTAATCAAGTCCTTCCAAGTCTCAACCACTGCACAACAATGGAAAAAGCAGTGGGCAAGAGTGTCCTTAGCCCTAGAAAAGAAACAATTTGGCTCACCTCCAATGCGCCTAGCGAGATTATCCTGACAAGGAATGATGTTGCCAACGAATTTCCAGAGATTGAGCTTCACTCTTGGACAGCAAATGGTGGGGCTGATCTTATTACACGCTCTGCTAGCATAATGGGAAAGGTTAGAAGAGCTCTCAGCCACCCGATTAGTAACCAGAAAGTTGTAAGCCAATTTGACCGTGAACTTTTTGTCTTTAGAGTGAATCCAGATCCAAGAATAACTACCATCATCTCCAATAGTCAAGTGAGAGCTAGCTCCTCGGTCATGTTGCCAACGAGTACCATCCTTGAGGAGATACATCACCGAGGAAATAGACTTCCAGATAGTACTTCCTTTATCACCCGGTTGGCACTCTCTAATGTTGGTATGAGGATAATAGAGTTGTTTCAAGATTTGGGCCACCAGAGACTCCGGTTCAGAAAGCAGACTCCAAAGTTGTTTAACAAGAGGGCTTTATTGAAATCTTCCACTTCTCTGAAGCCTAAACCACCTTGATCCACTGAATCACACACACCTTAGACCATTTTTTCCAATGAAGAGCCTTTTTGTCTGCTCTACCACTCCATCAAAAGGAGGAAAAGATGAATTGAGTTTGGCAACAATTCCTTTGGGGAGATCAAATAGAGACATAGAATAATTTGGGATCGACTGGAGGACGCTAAAGACCAAAATGGATCTAGCTGCCTGGGCCTTGGGTTTGGACCAGCTCGAGATTCTTTTATTGACAGAGTCCAAGAGATAGGAGAAGAGATCATTTTTCCTCCTACCAATTTTTAGAGGTAGGCCGAGATATTTGTAAAAGAAGGAACCTCTTAGACATTGAGCAAGTTGGCTAGATTACCTTTAATGGAGGGGGAGAGTCTTTTACTAAACACAAGTTCAGATTTATGAAGGTTTATTTTGTGGCCAGAGGCTTTGAGGAATTTGGCTAAGGTTTGATTTAGGAAGGAAATATTGTGGGGCTAGCTTTACCAAAAAAGAGGATATCATCCGCGAAGGCTAGATGAGAAATAGAGGGGCAGTGGGGGGGGGGGGAGTTTAATACCATGGTAATCTCCTCTAATATCAGACTTATTCAAATAATTGGATAGAGCTTCCTAGGCCAAGATAAAAAGGAAGGGAGAGAGGGGATCACCTTGTCTAATACCTCTGGACTGAGTAAAGGACATACCTGGTTTGTCGTTGATGAGGATGGAGCATCTAACAGATCTCACACAATTCATGACTGGATTGATCCATTGAGAAGGGAAACCCATCGAGGTAAGCACCTCTTGGAGAAAAGACCACTCTAATCTATCATAGGCCTTGCTAAGGTCCACTTAGAGAAAAGAAACCGTTCTTAATAGCTTGATTCTTCTCTAAGAAGTGTTAAGCTCACCGGCTAAGATAATATTATCCGTGATAAGTCTACCTTTCACAAACTTGATTGATTATGCGAAATGGAGCGAGGGAGATATGCTGCATTCTGTTAGCTAAAGTCTTCGAAGCAATCTAATACACAAAGTTGCACAGAGTGATCGGTCTGAATTTATGAAGTAATCATTCAGAGAGACCGGGAGAGGCTGACATCTAAGGATCGGTAAGACGGCCTCGACAATCTGATTACCAATGATGTGTCAAAAGGTGGAATATAATTTTCCATTAAATCCATCTGGTCCAGGGGCTTTGTCTGAACCTAGTTGTTTAATAGCAGAAAGGACTTCCTCCTTGGTATACGGACTAGAAAGCTCGGTCACAAATCTATCTTCAAGACGTCCCTCCACTACCGAGAGGAAGTCCATATCAGTCTGAGGACTAGAAGAGGAGAATAGGGATTGGAAGTACTCCCTCGCTATAGCTTCTATACTATGCCAGGATAATGCATGGTATGCCCTGGGCCCATGAGGCCAAAGATCTCTTTGGATCTTTTGATAGACGAAGCCCTAGCATGGAAATAACCACTATTCTTATCTCCTTCTTTAATCCAAGTGTCTCTAGATCTTTGTTTCCACCAAATTTCTTCACGAAAAGCTAGCATCTCGATTTCCATAAGTAATCTCTTTCTGTTATTAATAGCTCCCAATGAGTTATTACTGATAGCGATGTTGCCAAGTTCTTTTTTCTTATTGTTTATCTTCCATCTAATTTTGGAAATGATAGTTCTTGGCTACAGCTGGGTGTAGCCATCTTTGGCTACATCCCAGCGCTCTATTCCCGGTTTTTTCTTTTAAAGCGCCGGCGTCTTTCATTTTGTTTTTTTTTATTTTATTCTTTTTTTCTTTATCATAAAACTTTAAATTGTTGTAACTTTTAATATATAAGTCCAAAATGAAAAAAATTTATCATTGTTCATCTAAATTCAAGCTCTACAAAACAAGACCAGTCATGAATATATTTTGACAACTTTAAATTTTTTTACATGTATGGAGCATAGAACATAAAGAAAACTTGTACAGATGGTCATACAAACCTGTACAAATGTTCACTAAAACATGTACATCCTCACGTGAAGACATGTACATTCTCGCATTAAAAACATATAGATATTCTTTTAACCTGTACAAATTATTAAATATGTACATCCTTAAATTAAACATGTACATATAAGGAAGAACACTTGTACAGACGGTCATACAAACATGTACATATGACCATACAAACATGTACAGATGTTCATTAAAGAACATGTACATTCTCACATTTAAACATGTACATAATCACATTAAAACATGTACATTCTCACATCAAAATATGTACATACATCCCCATATTAAAAATCATGGTATACATGTAAAAATTTTTTTAAAAAAAAGTTGTTAAAATATATTCATGGCTGATCTTGTTTTGAAGAGCTCGAATTTAGGTGAACAATGATATAATTTTTTTTTTATTTAGACTTATATAGTAAAATTATAACAATTTAAAGATTTGTAATAATATAAAAAAAAAGTCACACAGCACATACACACGCCTAACACAAAAAAAAAAAAGACGTAAAGCGCTACAGCGCTACATGGATACATGGATGTAGCTATCTCCCGTATATCCACTTATAGCCAGTAATTGTGTTTTGGAAAAGACCAACCCTTACGTGGATCATGGTTTTTGTCGTCGGTTTGGGAATGTAGGATTCTAGCGGGCGAGTTAAAAGAGTCATTTGCAAAGCTACGAAGATGCCATTGTGTCTGGGATTGCCATTATTGCTTTTTTGGATTTGACTCAAACTTTTTGCGGGTGTCATGGCTAAAGCTGACATTGGGCTGGGTATGGGGAGCGGATTACATGACGGATGCTTTTTTTCCGTCGCGCGACGGAACATATTTTATTTTGTTTTTTTTTTATTTTTTATAGTGAGAAAGCGACGAGGTGTATCTCCTATACCATTATTAATGTTTTTGTTTATCATCTCATCTTTTATATAAATTTGTTTTATTTTTTTATTTTAAAATATTAGTGTAATTGTTTTATCATTTTAATAATACATTCCGTAATAATATAGTTATGAATAAAATAATTCACTAATTATATAAAAAATTACTTAATTATATTCATATGTATATATGATTATTAAATATTATTTATTTAATTTAATAATATTTATTGATGAACATATATCTCAATTGAATTTTTTTAATTGAATTAATGTAAAAACACCAAGTTAAATATTTATAATTTTTTAAAGAAAAAAACTAATAACATTTGTATTATAGTTTTCTAATCTTATAATATTTGTTGTTGATACATATATGTAAAAATAGAGTATAGCGATTCAAAATACACCAATCAACTGATTAAAATTAAGAAAATTGCTAATAAAAAATACCAAGCAAGCTATACTTATATTATTTTTGAAATTTAAAAAAAGTGATGTATAATATTTTTAAAAATATTGCACATTAATTTTTAACCTTCATGTTATAAGTTATCGTGTAATGCATATATAAAATTCAAATGTTAATAATACGTAAAGTTGACTTCAACAATTCAGTTTATGTATAATGTTGGAAATGTTATGCATAATTATGGCGTGGAAACGTTTATATATAATAATGGAACATAGAAACGTGGAAACGTTTATATAAACACGTGGAAATGTTTATATAAACACATGGAAATGTTTATATAAACACGTGGAAATGTTTATATAAACACTTGGAAACGTTTATATAAACCCCTGGAAATAACGTTTATATAAACTCGTGGATACGTTTATGCATAACGTGGAAACGTTTACTTGATTGTGACGTGGAAATGTGTTGTAGAAACATTATATTTAACTGTGGCATGGAATATATAATTGTGTAAACGTATATATGTAATCATGGCATGTAAACGTTTACATATAAATCGTGGAACGTATTGTGCATGGACATATATAATTACTGAAAAGTTTATATGTAATCATGTCATGGAAACGCTACATATAATCATGGAATTGTAGAAACGGAGAAACGTTTAAATAAAAACGTGGAAACGTATATATAACAACGTGGAAATGTTTAAATAAAAAGGTGGAAACGTTTAAATAAAAAGGTGGAAACATTATCTAAACTCGTGGACATTATATATGATTGTATCATGGAAACATCACATATAATTATAAAATGTTTATATATAATCATGCAGTGAAAACGTTTATACGTAACTGTGGCGTGGAAACGTTATAGATAATCATGGAATTGTAAAACGTAGAAACGTTAAATAAACATGTGGAAACGTTTATCTGAATTTGTGGACACCTTTAGTAAAATGTTGGAAATGTTATTTATAATTGTGATGTGGAAATATGTCGAGTTAGTGATGACAATACAAAGTATAAAACGACTTCAAAATAGATTACCCTACACCACACACCCTAAAAATCACCCTATGAAAGCTAAAAACGTTGAAGGCATTTTAGGGTTTGTAGTGCATGGTTGACCCTAAAACCCTAAACCACAAACCTCAAAAAACTGTCGAGTCATTGACAAAATATAAACTGTCGAGTCAATGGCGAGTCATTGACACGTTATAAGGGTATCTAAAATGAATCATAAAAATATACCCTAAACCCGTGACATACCCTCCGAATGGTAAATCATCGAAAGTTTTTAAATCAAATTTCAAGATTATAGTACTTAATTATATCTATTTTAATAATTTTACTTACTATATTATAAATTTTATTACTATTTTTAGTGATATTATTATATTATACTTTTTAACTATATTGTTTACATTGTAAATTATGGTAATGCAATATTTATTTTATAAAATAATTTTATGCTATGTGATTTATATATGTTACAACCTAATTTTATTAAAATATTTGTGGTTAATTAATACCTAAAGTGCATATTTACGCTTCACTCATATATAATTAAATTATAGATTTAATTCTTAAGTACATATCTAATTAAAGTTAGCAAGTTATCATTTATATCAATACCTTTACTAATGATTCTAATTAAATTTTTAATCACAGTGTAAAAGCAGACTAAAAAATCATAAAAAAAAAAGAATACTACATGACGGCTCAACCATTTTTTAGATAAAAGTTATCTAACAAAATAGTAATATTTCTTATCGGCGTATGATGGAAATGGTGGGCAAATAAAAAAGAAATAAAACTAAATACTACTACTAATCTTGGATGGTTGAGATTAAAAATCTAAAAAACCACTTATGGTGTGGATTTCTTCCGTCAGGGACGGAAATAAACCCTCCGTCACCAGGTATGGTGGCCATAGTTTATTAATTTGGTTATATCTAAATTTGTTCATCTTTTATTTCTCTGCCAGCTTATTATTACTATTGTTGACTATTTTTTCTTGATAGTTGTGCCTCTTTCATGTGTTTGGTTTGTCCTTTATAGGCAACTTCTCCCGTGTACTTGTAGCCCTCCATTAATTATTTACTATTTAGATAACTATTTTCATTATTGTTACTAGCATCATTGCTACTTGACTACTTTTTACATTATTGACATTGAAAGATATTATCAGACATACTATATCAACCTTAAAGATGAAGTCATTATTGTAGTCTCGTCTTCATGTAATTTCTCATACACTTCAGTACACAATTTTGATGTGTCTCGTCTCCTTGGTCGTAGATTCTATGCTGATGAATTTTTTTTGCAATTCGTACATGAATTTCTTTTCACTTCACTACTAAAACAAAAATATGGATAATGACATTTTTTTAACCCCACTTAATAAAGTGTAGTAAATTTTTTAATATAATCACTCTATTTAGTTACACTTGTTGTGTAGAACTATATAATAAGAGCTTATGCTAAATGTAGGTACAAATATGTGTATATAAAATACGAAGATTTCTAATATCTCTATATATCTATTTTGAAGATACTTATAAGTGAAGAATAATTTTCTACATTTTATTTATGTATAAAATTTGAACTTAAAAGTGTGGACATAGCACAATTATGTAGTAGTGCTTCCACATTTTATAAAAATTATCCACTTACCCGTTCTTTTTTACAGTCCAACCTTTCTCAACTTCATATATGCTACTACCTCGTCCCACTTAGATCTTCCTGTTTGCTTTTTGGCACGTTTTCCACTTTAATATTAAACATATAAGATAAAATAATTTTATAAAACAAATTTCTGTAACATATAGTTTTTGACATAAAGATTTCATTGTAAAACTTAGATTTGTAAAATTATGTATTTTTATGTTAAATGTTGAAGTCAAACGACATATCCAAATAGGGAACAAGAAGGTCAAATGGGACGGAGGGAGTAGTAGTCTAAAAGTGAAAGTGCCCAATCTGATAGGCTTTGAGTTTCTTTAATGTGACTTCAATGGACAGGGCAGGAGCAGAGCGTATTACACAGACTATTGATCTAGTATGAAAAATACATATTGCTGACATCACTTTGACCACTTTTGATCAGCTTTCAGGTTTTTAGAACACAAATTCTCCTCTACCTCTATATGTAGACACTGTCTGCATCTATAAGGATGCATTTCACAAAAAAAAAAAAAAAAGATTATACTGGCAGTTTTTTAAACCTATATAATTACTTGAAATAATACATTTTTCATGCGTAATAGTATACATTTGTGATTCTGTATCGGCTTGTCTGGGTTACAGGTCACTCTGTAGCCAAGTTGGCTACATATCTACGTTTCCGTTTTTTTTAATAAAAGGCACGTTCAGCGCTTATTGTTTTTATTAAAGATTTTTTTTTCTTTTTATTGCAAAAACTTTAAATTGTTGTAACTTATATATATAAGTCCAAAATGAAAAAAATTATATCATTTTTTATCTAATTTCAAGCTCTTCCAAACAAGACCAATCATGGATATATTTTGACAACATTTAAAAAAAATATTTTTACATGTAAAGTGCAAAGAACATAAAATAAAACTTGTACAGATGGTCATACAAACCTGTACAAATATTCACTAAAACATGTACATCCTCACATGAAAACATGTACATCCTCGCGTTAAAAACATATAGATAGTCATATAAACCTGTACGAATCATTAAATATATACATCCTTAAATTAAAACTTGTACATATAAGGAAAAATACTTGTACAGACGGTCATACAAACATGTACATATGGCCATACAAACATATACACATGTTCATTAAAGAATATGTACATTCTCACATTTAAACATGTACATCGTCACATTAAAACATGTACATTCTCACATTAAAATATGTACATACATCCTCACATTAAAATATCATCGTATATATGTAAAAATATTTTTAAAAAAAGTTGTCAAAACATATCCATGACTGATCTTGTTTTGAAGAGCTTGGATTTAGGTGAACAATGATATAATTTTTTTTCATTTTAGACTTATATATTAAAAGTTACAACAATTTAAAGTTTTTATAATAAAGGAAGAAAAAAAATTCAAAAAAACAAATGCCAATGTATTCGGTCCGTTCCTTTCATACATTTCTTTTTTTTTTTCATATTTTTGTCCTTCCCATATCTCTTTCTAAATTATAATTTACCCTTATATTTCCCTCCTAATTGTTTTTAAATTATAAATTTTGCCTAGGATGTAGTGGAGCTGTAGCTAAGAATTTGGGTTCTGTAATAATGTGTACATTTTGGTAAGATTGATATACATTTTTTTCTTTCAAAAATGTAGTCTACGCCTACAAAAACAAACTGTACATTTCCAACGAAAAGAATATACTATAATGGTTGTAGATAACTTGACGTGGTCCTCGTTTGAGAATGTTGGCTTGTCTAGTTTCGAAAGAATGAAAGAACGCGCAACGCGTAGCTTTCCTCTAACCTAGGGTTCGACTCCTCGTCGATTCCCTCCTCTCTTCTCTTCGTCTCCGATCTTCTTCTCTGTCGACGGTGCTGGGTGGGTCTATGGGGCAGCGACACCCATATTCACCGACACTCTCGTTCTTATTTGCTTCAACCCTAACTCAGGCTAAATTCGCTGCTTGTGAAGGCCGTTGGGTTCCAAGACCCTTTGAGGGTTTCGATTTTTCTCGGCTGAAATTCTCGGTTTCGACTCCCTTCCTTTGGGGCTTATATGGCGAACCAACAGGGTTTAGAATATGAAGCGACTCCTCTGTTTCAATTCCGAGAAAACGCTGAGGAAGGAGAATACAGCTCAGCGATCAGGATTTTTCTTTTGGGGACGCTGTATCTAGAGGCTTGGCTGCGGGCTTTCAAGAAGGAAGATCTTTCAAAGACATCCTTAGTGCGACTCCTACCCAAGAAGTCGTGGTGGTCGGAAAGTGATTGGTCTGAAGATGAAGATATGGAGGAAGAAACGAATTTGGCGGAGGAAGATCCTTTCTGTCCGACTCTCTAAGGACTTGGAGCGTGAGGTCAGCCAAGTTTGGAGAAATGCAGTGATCGTGAAACTCCTGGGTAAAAGTTTTCCAATCCAGATCATGTTCGAGAGGCTTTCACAAAGATGGAGGTTAGCGAACAAATTCGAAATTGCTGGTTTAGGTAATGGGTATTTTGTTATCAAGTTTGAAAATAAGGAGGATAGGGAATTTGTCTTGTGCGAAGGACCGTGGATTATCACTGACCACTATCTTGCAATTAGGAAATTTTCTAAGGATTTTGATACTGAATCGGAAACGCTAAAGATTTGAGTGTGTGGGTGAATTTCCCTGACCTAAAGATTGTGTATCTTAGGGAGAGTATATTAACTTTGATTGGTAGCAAGATCGGCAAAGTTCAGAAAGTTAGGTTAATCTGTTCCAGGTTTGGGTAGTATTGTCTTCGGTCGGGTGTGTATTAAGCTTGATTTGTCAAAACCGTTGGTTGGTAAATTCAGGTTTAAGAACAAAGTGCATAGGGTTGTGTATGAGGGTATACATAGCCTATGTTTTAGATGTGGTAAGTTTGGACATCAGATACCCGCCTGTCCCCTGAACAACAAGGATTCTATTCCTGAGTCGGATGGTTTTAAGGTAGTGCAAAAGCCAGAACAGAAGGGAGAGAATGAGGCAGAAATGGCTGAGGATGACCCCTTTGGTCCATGGATGAAAGCCCCAAGAAGGAAAAAAGGGCCTAACTAACTGGACAAACTAAAGGTGGTGGAAAAACCAAAAGTAGTTGATAAACCAAAGGTGACCGTTGCTGATAAGGGTAAGAAACCAGTGGTAAGCAATCCGGGAACCTCAACTGCTAAGAAAGTGGTTCGTTTCAATACAATTAAGGATAAACCTCCTCTGGGTAATAGCTTTGAAGCTCTGGATAAGGTGGGTGAAGATATGGTGGAGCAGGCCCCTGAAGTTGCCAGTACTAATTCTCAGATGCAGGTTAATGACTCTCCTGAGGCGGAAAGAGTAGTTGAGACCCCAGAGCATCTCATGGGGATGCAGATGCCCCCTCCGGATGAGATCTGTAAGCCCCCTATCTCTAAAAATATATGCAATTCAAATAGTTTATCTGCAGATAACTCCTTGTCCCCATCAAATCCTGGGGGCTTGGTTAGATCTCTGATTAATTCTTCTCTGTTAATGCTGAGACTACTAACATCTCTACTCTGTCTCCTGCAGAGCCTCAGTTAGAGAATCAGAGGGATAGACCTGAGGATAAGGATCCCCCGGATCCTGAATTTTGATGTTGTTTTTGTGTTTATATTTTTAGATGGCTAATCTGAAAATTCTGTCATGGAATGTCTGCGGGGCTGCTAAACCTAGTTTTCTCCCCAATGTTAAAAACCTGGTTAATTTCCATTGCCCTAATATTATTTTTGTCTGCGAACCTAGAATCAGTGGTGATAAGCTGATGTTGTCTGTTCTAAGTTCGGTTTTATACATCAGTACAGTGTTGATGCCAGAGGCATTAGTGGTGGGCTATGGCTGTTTTGGGATAATGCTGTTTCTATTTCTATTGTGACTTCTACTGCTCAGTTTATTCATACTTGTATTACTTGCAATCAGGCTTCTTTTCATTGTACTTTTGTTTATGCTAAGCCTGATGACTGCAGTAGAATAGCTTTTTGGTCTGAGTTAACTTCCTTAAGAAGTAGGTTTTCTGGCCCTTGGTGTTTGACTGGGGACTTTAATTCGATCATCTCTATTAATGAAAAGAAAGGCGGTATTAGATCGATGAACAGAGGCAGTAAAGCTTTTGCTAACTGGTTTATAGCTAATAGCCTGATTGATCTCCCTAGTAAAGGCAATGACTTTTCCTGGACAAATAAATCTATTTTTGTTAAACTGGATGATAGATCTATGTTTCTCATAATTGGTTTGATTTCTTCCCAGATAGTTGTGTTCATATTCTTCCTAGAATCGGTTCTGACCACTCTCCCATTCTATCCTCTCTGTACCAGAATTCTCCATTAGGCCATTTTCCTAAACCTTTTAGACTTCAGGTGGCTTGGGCTACCCATCTTGAGTATGATTCCTTTATCTCTTCTATCTGGCCGGAGGGTGACTCCCTAATCCAAAAGCTACAGTTTACCTCTAAGGAGCTTTCCCTTTGGAATAGATCTGTTTTTGGTAATGTGTTTGCCCAAAAAAGGAAACTTATGCAAAGAATAGCTGGTATCCAGAGAGCACTTGAGAAAGGACAATCCCCTTTCCTTAGGAATTTGGAATCTACTTTATCTAAAGAGCTGGAAACTATCCTCCTTCGTGAGGAGATCATTTGGTTCCAAAAAGCTAGGGTAAGTTGGCTTCAGTTTGGGGATAGGAATACCAAATACTTCCATAGGAAAGTACTTCTTAAACGTGCCAAATGAAAGTTACCTCACTTAGGGACAATGAGGGTACACTATTATTGGTGAGGAGAATCTTATGAAGCTGGCTGTTGAGTATTTTAGTACTCTGTTTAGACAGGAGCCGTCTGATAGATACCTTACGGTTAGGCATCTTTTTCCCACTCTGTCTGGAGACTTTCTTGACCAGTGTAATAGCCCCCCCCCCCCCCTTTATGAGGAAATTGATAACACTATTATGAGCATGAACAGTTTTAAAGCCCCTGGCCCGGATGGTTTCCATGTTTGGGTTTATAGACACCATTGGGAGTTGATCAAACAGGATGTTTATAATCTGATCTTGAACACCTTTAGGTCTCACAGGGTTAATCCCATTATCAATTCTACTCTCCTCTGCTTGATTCCAAAGATAACTATTCCTGATCACATGAAACATTTCAGACCCATAGCTCTCTGCAATGTTACTTATAAAATTATTGCAAGAATCCTTGCCAACAAAATCAAGGTTTTCCTCCCGGAAGTTATCTCTCCTACTCATACCAGTTTTGTCCCTGGTAGAAGTATCCAGGATAATCATATTATTATGCAAGAAATCTTTCATTCTATGAACAGTGTGAAGAGGAAGAAAGGTTGGGCAGTTATTAAGATAGACCTGGAAAAAGCATATGATAGACTTTCCTAGAGGTTCATACGGGATACTTTGAATTACCTCAGCCTTCCCCCTAGCTTTGTAGATTTAGTTATGTCATGTGTTGAATCTGTTTCCATGAAGGTACTGTGGAATGGCTGTGAATCCAATCAATTCTCCCCCTCTAGGGGCATTCGACAGGGTGACCCTTTGTCACCTTATTTGTTTGTCCTTTGTATGGAAATATTTTCTCATATGATTGATATATTTGTCCAAGAGGGTAGATGGGAGGCTATTAAACTTAGTAGAAATGGTCCCAAGCTGTCTCACCTCTTTTTTGCTGACGACTTTGTCCTTCTAGGGTCTGCTACCAAAGATAACCTTTCAAGTATGATGACTGCCTTAATGGGTTTTTGTGAAATGCCAGGAGGCAAGGTAAGTCTTGAGAAGTCTAGGGTCATGTTTTCTAAGAATGTGGATCCTGCTCAGAAAGTTAATATCAGCAGAAGCATAGGTATTCCTATTGCTGATAATCTTGGTAAGTATCTTGGTATCAATGTTTACCGTGGTAGAACCCAGGGGAAAAATTTTAAGGACCTGATAGAGAAGGTCCAGAATAGGATTAGTGGTTGGAAGGAAAATCTCTATCCTTTGCTGGAAGGTTAACTCTGGTCAAATCTTTTTTAAGCTCAGTGCCAATTTTTAATATGATGTCTCAGTCCTTACCTGTTTCTGTATGCAATAAGCTAGACAGGTTAAGCAGATGTTTTCTGTGGGGACATAAGGAGACAGAAAGGAAGCTCCATACTGTTGCTTGGGATTCGATCTACAAACCCAAAATGGAGGGCGGCCTTGGGATTAGGAAGTCATCTGATATGAATCGGGCCTGCTTAGCTAAGCTTAGTTGGAGGCTTCTCAAACATCAGGATAGCCTCTGGGCTAAACTTCTTCTGCTTAAATATAAGAATCCAGAACGCAAGGGAGCTTCAAGTGTTTGGAAAAGCATTATCAGTAGCCGTGAGCTGATCTGTGAAGGTTCAAAATGGAAGCTAGGTAACGGTAAGCTCATTAATTTCTGGAAGGACAGATGGTTAGTGGATAAACCTTTATGCTCTTATATTTCTCAACCCAACAATACTAACCTTAGATGCCACTGTTGATCAATTTTGGCTCGCAGATAGAGGTTGGAAATGAGATTCTCTCTCTAATCTCCTCCCTTCGATTATTTTAAATTCTTGGCTAGTAAGGCAATTTCAATGAGGAATCTAGTGATAACATTTTCTGGGCTCACCATCATTCGGGTGAATTAACAGTTTCATCTATCTATGAGCACTTTTTTACTACAGGTCCTAAAGACAACTTTTGGAGCCTAATCTGGAAGCTACATGTTCCTGAAAAGTGAAAACTTTTCTCTGGTTTTTGGCCCATCAGAAGTTAAAGACTAAAGCTCTTCTACACTCCAGGGGTCTTTTGCCGGATGAAACCTGTTCACTATGTGGTTCCAAAGAAGATTCCCTCCACATCATGAGGGACTGCATTGTGAGCAGAAGTATATGGGAGAACTATAATCTATCCCACTGTCCAGATTTCTTTCAACCAGGGGTAGGTACTAAGGATTGGATGGCTGTGAATTTATCTAAGAGGAAATGGGCCTACTGTGTGGAAAATGCAGATTGGAATCAGGTCTTGCAATCACTTGCCATTCCCTATGGTGGTGGAGGAATTTCAAGTTCCACAATGGCATTTCTGATGCAGAGAAGCTTGAGTTCAGCATAATCAGAAAGAAGATTTCAGATTTCCTAATATCATCCATGAAACCCAGGGCATGTAATCAGTTGCGGGATAAAAGAGGAGTACCTGGTAATTGGCAGCCCCCTTCGGTAGGCAGCTACAAGATTAATTCTGATGCATCTATGAGCAGTGACGGCACTGTGGCTGCTGCGGGAGTTATTAGGGACCATAATGAGGCATGGGTCTGCGGTTTTACTCACCAAATGGGTCTATCCAGTATCCATGAAGCTGAGAATTGGGAGGTTTTTGATGGGCTTCGTCTTGCTAGAGATGAAGGGTTCCAAAAAATCATTGTTGAGACGGATTCTCAAGTAATCATCGATCAACTAGGAATGAAGTCTCAAATCTCTTCCAAATGAGCATCTCATTAAAGAGTGCATTAGTTTATCCCTCTATTTTGATAGTTGTTCAATGGTTAAAGTCAGTCGGTCTTGTAATGGATTAGCTGATTGTTTAGCCAAATTCGCTTTGTCTTGTCCGAGGGGTTTAGGAAGGTTAACTCCCCTCCCGTTGAATGTAATAACCTACTTGATTCTGAGTGCTTGTACTTTCAGCCTTGTTGGCTAATGAATAAAAATTTCTTTCTGAAAAAAAAAGATAACTTGACTATCAAATGTTGAAATACCCCTAAATTAATTTAAATTAATTTAGGGGATTTCTTTTATTTAAAAATTAAATTATGATATGGAATAATGAATATTAAATTATTATAAGGGTTGTGAAATTTATTTAGGGGTTTTCTCCTAATTATTATACATTATTATATAGTATTATGAATTTAATAATAAGATTTATAAGTCAATAAATCTTGGGAAAATTATTAAACACTCCAAATATATTATAAAGATTTTAGGAAGTGTTGGAACATTGTTTTGAAAATAAAAGTCAATATAAAATTCTAGAAACCTTAAAGCTTATTAAGCCTTGCTAGAGTTGACTTTTTGAGAATGGTAAAACCAGGCCATGAAACCTATACCAATAAATAGGTTATGAAAACCATGAAGATCGATAAAAAGAACGTCAAAAACGGATCATCCTAGCCAAAGTTATGCTAGTTTGAAGTTTTGAATCAAAATTTTAAGAAGTGCCACGTGTCACTCTGTAGTAGGTCGCCCATACTTAGCCGATTTCCTTCCCTGATTTTCGTAACCGATTTCACTTCCTAGCCCTAACTTTAGACGGCTATAACTTTCACATTACTCAATATTTTTCCATGCCGTCTTCACCACTCTCTTCTCCTTAATTCCCTCTTTACAACCGTAACTCATACAAGCCCTAACTCATTCTACATCGACGGGAAAGTTGATCCAAAGTTGCCAGCTTTCGAGTTCGTAACCCAGATTCCAGTTTCATGCGATTTCAGGTAAAGTTCGTCTTGCCATAACTTCCTCGTCTTTCAACCAAATTTCGATTTCTTAGCCCGTTGTGTAGATCTCTAATCCATCTACAACTTTCATGTTTATTCCCAAGCCTGATTCGTAACCGTTTGGAAGTTATAGTCGCCCAAAGTCTCGGATTATTCAGCACATAAAATCGTAGAAAAACGACAGGTAAACTCGTAACTTTCGGGTCAATTTCTTTCTGTATAATGCAAATTAGATTGAGTTCTTGTTATCATTGTGTAGATCTATGTCCCATGTTTCGATTGAGCCAAAGAACACAGTCTAACTCAATCTGTACCCCAAGTTATAGAGTCGCAAAGTAGGCTACCCAAACGGTCGAGCTCGAACAGTTTTCCAGAACCCGATCTTGAATCGCTTCGATTCGAGCCTTTCCGGTGAGTTTCCTTCAAATTCCTCCGACTATGCTAACCGGTTTTACAATTCCGATCTAACCCATGTTGCAATTTAACCTATTACGCTCTAGATTAGGATAATTTGACAGAATTGAATTCGGTAACCTTAAGAACCCTAACTCTCGAATCAAATTCGAATCTTGGTGAACTCTGCATTAAAATTGGGGAAATTAGCATCATTGGAACCGAAATTTTATTACGAATCCATAGAAACAAGAATCACGCGATTTCGTTCTGTAGATTGTGAGGAATCGTCGATTTAGTACTCGACCTGTTAGGTTGTTCGCTGATGAACTCGAGAGTTGTAGGCCGTCCGATCTCAGTTAATAAAGATGGACGGCCACGATTAAAACGTACGATTTTAAAGTATAAGTTTTTATATTATTTCCAGAATTTAACCCTAACTTGTTGAATTTAGTTAATGGCCTTCCCGAAGGTATTTTGACTTGAAATTTTAACCATAGGTTCCTTATAAAATCTAGTTTTTTTTGATGTAAATTAATATGGTTTGGAGTTTTTAAACATAAGTTATGATTTTTACAAGTTACGGGTTTTCTGGAATTATTTGGCTAAATTAAAAGATATTTTTATGAAAAAAAATTTTATAATATGTCTAAAATGTTATAGTTACTGTATATTAAATTTGGAATTTTTGAGCAGTGGTAAAGGGTTTTAAAAATTGTGTTTATGAGTTTTTCATAAGAATAACCTATAATATAAAGTTTTTAATGTAATCAAAAATTAAAGTAAGGTTGGTTAATTACCTTTTAAGCTGGGGAAAATAAAGGGAACTAAATTAACATTTTATAACAGTAAGTTTATAAATGTTTTGTATTAGCTTTTAAGAGAAAAGAAATTATTTACATATATGTATATTTACTTACTTAAGTAGGAACTTATATAAATAAGGAATTTAATTATCCTACATTTTATTTACTATATGGGGGTTAATATTTAAATAAACTAAGGAACAAATATATATATAAATATTATTTGATACGCATTTAAAAAAAAGAGAATTAAGAAGTAACTTAAAGTAAATCAGGGAACTAATTAAGTACCACTTATAATAACTAAACTTTATAAGAGCTAGAACCTTAAGATATGGTAAAAGAAATACTTTATGAAATATACTTAGAATACAGTTTAAGGTTGTATTAATAAGATTGTTTAAATATGGAGAATTACATAGGGAAATGTCTTAGTAAGTTCTAATACGGGTATATTTATATATTATTTAATAAATCAAGGAAACACATTATGTTATAAACTTAAGTCAGTTGCGTTAAGCCTAGAAGTTATGGAACATTAATAAATATAGTAAAATTTCCTAAGATGCTATGGATAAATTTTAATACATAAAGATATATATATATATATGAATATACACGTATATAAATACATTAATATGGTTGAGGGAAATAATAATCCTTGTGATAGTTGTAATAAGTAGGTTATTATATATATATATATATTAAACCTTAGGTTTTAGTCAGTGAGTGATTAAATAATCACTATTAATTTAAGAGTTTTATTACACAACATAACTTAACACGGTCTTGGGTTAACCCACTGAGCCCAAGTCTATGAACTCCAAAAGCCCACTTTGACAATCCAAAGAGAGTTTGGGCCACTCTCAGGAATAAATTCTAAATCATTCCAAACTAAACGAGATGGGCCTAACAAAGGATTTAGTTAACAAGTCGAGCCCAAACCTTTGTAAAGGAATAATGGAAAACCTAGAACTATTAATCAGTAAGTGAAGAAGGTTGTTAAGTTTATAAGTCTCTTAACTAATCTACGTTTGGAACACCGTAATTATAGGTTACTGTTGGGGAATCACTTTTACGAGTTAGTTGTTGTGCTTCACGTACCAGGTACGATTTCTCGTACTCAGCTTGATGTGTTTTGGACTTTATGGAATGTTTTGTACGATTTCGTACTCAGCTTGTTGTGTTTGGACTTTATGGAATGTTTTGTACGATTTCTCGTACTCCGTTATTTTTAATGGTTGACTTGTGGAATGTTTTGGAAAACGCTAACTGACTTTAAGAGGAATTTCTAAGAAAAAGAAATGGTTGTGTGACTAACTCAGCTTGTGTGACTAACTGAGCCTTGGATGTGGAACTCACTTGGGTATTGGTTTCTTCTACTTGGTGGCCCGTTAGACATTGGCTGCTTAGGGTTTACGCTTCTGCACTCTGTAGGACTGAGTGTTTTGGTATTGCTCTGGGTAGTTGGTGATCTAGCGGGATTTTTGGAAAAGGTCAATCTGGGAAATCTTTCTTTCGACGTGCGCGCGTCTTCAATGGTAACAGTGAGGGGCTGTATATCCCCTGTCCCAAAAAGGGACGTGATGAACAGTGAGGGGCTGTATATCCCTGTCCTTAGTGGACGTGATGAACAGTGAGGGGCTGTATATCCCCTGTCTTAGTGGACGTGATGAACAGTGAGGGGCTGTATATCCCCTGTCCTTAGTGGACGTGATGAACAGTGAGGGGCTGTATATCCCCTGTCCTTAGTGGACGTGATGAACAGTGAGGGGCTGTATATCCCCTGTCCTTAGTGGACGTGATTGGCGGTGGGGCCATCTCTCCCAGTTAAATTATTCCACTCTTGAGTTCTTGATTCTTGGATCTATTTTATCATTCCTAGTCCTTTGTGACTATCTGAGTCTTTCTACTCCTAACGGGAATCGGGTTTAACTAAGGAAATGGATGTTCACTAACACATGATGTGATTTTGTTCCACTAACTTTATCTTTCAGTTATTAAACTTTATTCTTATCTTAGTATCTTGATTTGGTGATTGTGAAATGCTTTATTTCTCTGAGTGTTTTAAGTGTTTGTTTCAAGTTATTATTTATTTAAGAATTGTATTTTAAGTTGTTTTTGGAGGATCGTACCAGTTCCATTCCAGGGAACTGACCCGCCCCTTCCGGGGGGGGCTGCTTGGTTTTATCTTGCAGGTACGTGTGATCTTACAGGTGGCCACGAAGAGAAGGAGTGATTGGGATGGGATTAGGCTTGGAGAGTTTTTATGTTTTATTTCTTCTTATTTTTGTTAAGTTTCTCGTGGTTCAGGCCGTGACTTTTGTAATCTTTAAGTTGTGTTTTGGTGAGTTTGGTACCGGGTGTTTGGAACCCGATGATCTGTGCGCCTTTAGTATTTTATTTCCGCTATAAATATGTTAAATAGGGGCGTTACAGAAATTGGTATCAGAGCGTAGTTACGCTCTGAACCCGAGAAAACAAGCCGAGTGAAATACTTAGATTATAGGTACACTTAAAACTGGGGAACTGGGGTAGAATTGGGAAGTGAGAATTCCAGAAAGGCACGTGACCCTACCCCATACTTACTACTTATGTTTTAATTCATGTACATACGAACCGTCCTTAGACGTTATAAATGTTAATACATAGATAGTTAGTCTTTACGTTACGTCC
Source organism: Limonium bicolor (assembly GCA_023374045.1). Classification (NCBI taxonomy): domain Eukaryota; kingdom Viridiplantae; phylum Streptophyta; class Magnoliopsida; order Caryophyllales; family Plumbaginaceae; genus Limonium; species Limonium bicolor. The sequence goes on from CM041778.1 coordinate 149,400,761, forward strand.
TTCTGAGTAACCCAACCGTCATACCAGCTAGATGTCTCGAAGAGGAGAGAGGAGCTGGTCCCTCAGGAGGCTTGGGACCAGACGCTGTCACCCCGGAGGTCATAGCACAGATAGTGACAGCTGCATTGGCCCAGCAGCAGGCTCAGATCCCACAGCCACCACCACCACCACCGAATGGTCCCCGGGAGTTCAACTGGCTGAAGGCGGTTAACGACCTTCGTCCTCCCATCTATGAAGGCCAGCCAGAACCGAGGACGTTGGAGAAGTATATAGACGAGATGCAGAAGGCCTTCACCTCTCTGCATGTTCCAGTGAACCGTCAGGTGGACATAGCGGCCTACTTTCTTCAGGGACCCGCGCACCGATGGTGGCAGACCGCTAGAGCCGAGCTGACGGCCCAGGCGAACTTCGACTTCCAGGCATTTCTGGTGGCCCTGAGAGCTAAATTCTATCCATCCTATCTACAGAAGAGGATGAGGAGCGAGTTCGAGCAGTTGAAGCAAGGGAGTCTTTCTGTTGCTGAGTACCACAACAAGTTCGTGGAACTACTTGCTGTTATTGGAGAGGGAGCTTACGCTCCAAGATATCTGGTGGACAAATTCCATACCGGCCTGAACTTCAAGATCATGACTATGATCGGTCCACTAGAGGGATGACCCTACAGGTATGGAATGTGATTTAAAATTTCTGGTACACAAAGGTTTCTCCACTAACATATTTGTCACCACAGGAGTTAGCGGAGGATGCGAATGATTGAGACCACCATTGCCTATCAGGATTCTGTGCTAGGCAAGAGGAATGACAATGGAGGAGGAAATGGGAGAGGACCCCCAGACTCAGAAAGGAGGGGAAAGTTTTTCAAGGGAGGAAACGAGAAAGCCATTGTCTCCTATCATGCTGATGCTGAGCCACTCCGCTCTCAGCCATTTCAGGGTGAGATAAATTAGAAACCCCAAAGTGATTACATCTTGTTATCAATTACTAACCTTGAGACTGAAACAGGGAACCAACTTGCGAGAAAGTTCTTCTGCAAATGGTGCAAGAAGGACCACCCGGGCAAGGATTGTAAGGGCAACCTGGTGAACTGCCACCACTGCGGTAGGAAGGGGCACAGATCGTTTGAGTGCTTCCTGAACCCGGATTCCAGGAACTATAAGCCACGCACCGGGACCACTGCTAGAGCCCCAGTTGCTACTACTACTGGAGGAGGTCGAGGTAGCACAAGAGGTGCTGGACCATCTACCGGTCGCCCTGCCCAGAGTCATCCACAGAGGCCGGGACAGAACTATCCCCAGAGGCCGGGCAAGGCACCGATCCTCAACCTGGTAGACCGTGTCGAGGCAGCCAGTGATGACCCGAGCCCACCTGGTGAGGACTATTTCTCTCACGAAGAGGCTTAGACTTTTACTTTCTTTACATTTCATTGACTAGTTTTCCTTTTCGTTGTCAATGTAAAAAGGGATGAACTATAAACCCTTCATTTTATTTCGTTACGAACCTTTCAATTCCATTTGTGAACCATGACTTATTTATTTAATGACAATTGTTCCTCAGCTTTCGATATTTGCTTTCCTATTTTGCCCTATACCACACCCAATATCCCTTTTGAAGCCAAACCACACCCACCAGAGAAGTGTGAGGTCTTGAGACCCGGGATGATCTTACTACGAGAGTACCTGACCCCGGCAGTCCAGTATGCATTGATCCTCAAGATCAGGGAGTTAGGTGTGAAGGAAGGAAATTTTTACACCCCTACCTTCAAGAACGGTTCGACCATGAAGGTGAAGATCATGTGCCTAGGTAAGAAGTGGAACCACACCACCAAGACCTATGAAGAAGTGGAGGTGCCACCAATCCCGGAGGAACTGCAGACCATCATTAGAGCTGCAGTTAAGGCAGCACAAGAATTGGAGGATGAGCCCGTCCCAGACCTAACCTCAGACGTCTGCATCATCAATTTTTATGGAAAAGAAGGTAAGCTAGGGTTGCATCAAGATAAGGATGAATCCCTAGAATCCATCACCAAAGGAGTTCCAGTGGTTTCCATATCACTTGGAGACGACGCGGAGTTCCTATTTGGTGACCAGAAGAGGATGGACCTTTCCACCAAGATCCTCCTGAAGTCAGGTGATGTACTGATCTTTGGTGGGGCAGCTAGACTCATCTACCATGGAGTGAAGAGAATCAAGCCCAACACAGCCCCCACATCCGTTATTAACCAGACTCACCTGAAACCTGGCAGATTAAACCTGACCTTTAGACAGATCTAGCTTTGTACTTTACAATTTCAGCCTTGTAATCATTAAACTGCTCATGAAGCTTTCAATAAGAATGAATTCTAAGAAATTATTTCTTCATGTAGGAGCTGGAAATTTAGAGGTCAGGCTGAATGTGTTGGACCAGGCTCAAGCAAAGAGCAATGGAACGGTCATCACAGGTATACCAATTAACCTTGAACAACTGCCTTGGAAAGAGTTAGAAACCTTAGAACTTAATTCACTCAATAATTGCAGGCACATTCCAAATTAATGGAGTGGAGGCCACCGTCCTGTTTGATTCTGGAGCCTCCCACTCCTTCATATCCCAAGCATTTCATACTATAAATGCCCCCACAGAGGATATCCATGATTGCTCAGTTTTGTTGCCATCCAAAGTTGATCAAATGCAGCAAACAGTGCAAGAATCTGAGCATGCACATCAAGGGAGCAGACTTCCTCTTGACGCCATTGTCTTCCCTGGCATGGGATTTGACATATCGTGGGCATGGACACGCTACAGCGGTACAGAGGTAGACTACACTGCGCAGAGCATCGTCTCCTCTTGAAGTCAGCCACAGGGATCACAGTATCATACCGAATGCAGCCTAAGCAGCCGACTGTGAAGGTTGTATCAGCATTATCCCTGATGAAGGAAGTGTCCAAGGGCGCTACTGCCTACTACTGTATGCCCAGGATCTGAGGACGGATCCGAAGTTCAGGAGCGACGTTCCCATTGTGTCGGAGTACCCCGATGTTTTTCCAGAGGAGCTACCTGGACTACCACCGCTGAGAGAGGTTGAATTCAACATCGACCTCGTACCGGGCACGGGACCGATTGCTAAGGCTCCCTACCGGATGGGCCCTGCAGAGATGGTCGAGTTAAAGAAGCAGTTGCAGGAGCTACTGGATAAGGGTTTCATTAGACCCAGTGTCTCACCTTGGGGCGCTCCTGTGCTGTTTGTCAAGAAGAAGGACGGGAGCATGAGACTGTGTATAGATTAGAGAGTTGAACAATGTCACGATCAAAAACAAGTACCCACTGCCCAGGATCGATGACTTGTTCGACCAGCTGAGGGGAGCAAGGGTGTTCTCTAAGATTGATCTGCGATCCGGATATCACCAGATAGCTGTAGCTGAGCCAGACATTGAGAAGACAGCCTTCCGGACCAGATACGGCCACTATGAGTTCACAGTGATGCCGTTTGGACTGACCAATGCACCGCGAGATTTATGGACTTGATGCAGAGAGTCTTCCAAGCCCAGCTGGATAAGTCGGTAGTCGTATTTATTGACGACATTCTAGTCTTCTCTAAGAGCAAGGAGGAACATGAGCAGCATTTGAGGACAGTCTTGGAGACGCTGAGGGAGAAACAGTTATATGCCAAGTTCAGCAAGTGTGAATTTTGGCTGGACAAGGTGTCATTTCTTGGACACGTGATCTCAGCTGAGGGAGTTTCTGTAGACCCAGCTAAGATCGAGGCAGTGCAGAGCTGGCATAGACCTCGCACCGTGACAGAGGTTAGGAGTTTCCTTGGGTTGGCTGGCTACTATAGACGCTTTGTGAAGGACTTCTCCAGGCTGCCAAGCCCTTGACCTCCTTGATGAAGAAGGACAGCCCTTTTGTATGGACAGAGGCTTGTGAGGTCTCCTTCAAGGCGCTGAAGGACGCCTTGACCACAGCTCCAGTATTGACTATCCAGAGGGGAATGAGGGGTACGAGGTATATTGCGATGCCTCAGGCAGAGGAATTGGTGGAGTACTGATGCAGCATGGCCGAGTAGTAGCGTATGCTTCTAGACAGCTGAAGAAGCACGAGGAAAACTACCCCACCCGACCTTGAGCTCCTCGCCATAGTCTTCGCCTTGAAGATCTGGCGACATTACTTGTATGGAGCCACAGTCCGGATTATGACAGACCATAAGAGTCTGAAGTACATCTGGACCCAGAAGGAGCTCAATTTGAGACAGCGACGATGGGTTGAGCTACTGGCCGATTATGACATCAACCTCCAGTACACAGAAGGGAAAGGA